>AWOL01S0017535.1:44868-75867 GCA_000715115.1 Nicotiana otophora
CACAAGGTTAGACAAGTCACTTACCTCGACTTGCTCCAATTTAACCAAGTATTATGCTTTTTCCTCGATTTTTCAACTCCGATCGACTCGTATCTAGTCATATTTAATTTGATACAGTCAACAAAAATTATAGTAATCAATTTCATAATAAAATATTACATTTTCATTAAAATTCGAAATTAGCTCAAAATTTGTTCGTGGGGCCCACATCTTGGAATCTGGCAAAACTTACAAAATATGATAACCCATTCAATTACGAGTCCACCCATACCAATTTTACCAAAATTCGATAACAACTCGACCTCCAAATCTTAAATTTTCGTTTTTGAAAGATTTTGCAAAAATCTTGATTTTTCTTCCATAAATTCACGGTTTCATGATGTAAATGAGTATGAAATCATGAAATATAATCAATATAGGATAAGGAACAATTACCCCAATGTTTTTCCGTGAAAATTGCCTAAATATCGCCCAAGAACCGTGCTCCAAAAATCCAAAACGAAATGAATGAAATGACCATTTTTGGTCCTTTAAGTTTCTGCCAATCCGTCACTAAAAGTCCATTTCCCGTCACTAAAAGTCCATATTTCGTCACTAAAAGTCCACCAGAAACTGCTCTACCAGCCTTCCTTCAATTGATCATAACTTCATGTACAAATGTCCAAATAATAAATAGTTTAACTTTATGGAAACTATAATCCAACGACTACAACTTTCATGTTTTTAAAATATTCTGATTCTTTATGAATTGCGAGATATAAGCTTCCAAAGTCGGCTCCACGCATCAGAAATTTCTGGCGAAATGGCTCTACCAGCCTTCATTCAATCTGTCATAACTTTCTGTACATATGTCCAAATAATGAATGGTTTAACTTTCTGGAAATTATAATCAAACGACTACAACTTTCATGTTTTGAAATTGTTCTGATTCCTTATGAATTGTGAGATATAAGCTTCCAAAGTTGGCTCCACGCACGAAATTGCTGCAACAGAAATTTCCAGCACTCTTTGTCCGAAATCCATTCCGTTTATCTTCCGAAATCCACCCGAGACCCTCGGGACCTTAACTAATTATTCCAACATGTCCCATAATACGATATGAACTTAGTCGAGGCTTCAAACTACATCAAATAACATCAAAATGACGAATCACACCTCAAATCAAAATCAATGAATTTTGAACTTTCAAATTCTATATCTTGTGCCGAAACACATCAAATCAATTCGGAATGACTTCAAATTTTGCACACAAGTCATAAATGACATAACTGAGCTATGATATCAAAAAGTCAACCCCTCGGTCAAACTTTCCAAAAATTCAACTTTCAGCATTTCCAGCCTAATTCCACTACGGACTTCCAAATAAAATTCCGATCACGCTCTTAAGTCCAAAATCACCATACGGAGCTGTTGGAATCATCAAAATTCTATTCCGGGGTCGTTTGCACATAATTTGACATCCAGTCACTATTTGAACATAAACTTTTAATTTTACATCAAAATTTCATATCTCGGGCTAGGGACCTCGAAATTTGATTCCAGGTATACGCCCAAGTCTCAATTCACGATACGGACCTACCGAAATTGTCAAAACACTAATCCCAGTCCGTTTGCTCAAAATGTTGACCAAAGTCAACGCAGTTGTGTTTTAAACATCTTATTCACATTTTAATCCATTTTTCACCTAAAAACTTTCCGAATTTGTTTTTACGGACTGCACACGCAAGTCGAGTAATGGTAAATAGTGCTTAGATCACATAATTAATCATTAATTTTAAAGATAACATTTTGGGTCATCACACAAAATCTTAGTAAAATATTGAGATGCAAATTACATGTACACGACCCCATTTGCACATGGTCTAAGGTGGTCCACTCTCCGTTGTTTAGCAAACAGAACTCAACTTCTATTCAAACAGAAAATGGCAAAGACATAAATTTGGTTTTTCAAGAATCTAATGAGCAGCCAAAGCTAGCACCAAGTCTTGATTCTGCCGTGGCTCAGTTTTCTTCTTTGTGAATTCAGCAAGTTCAATTCCAGAAGAAAGAAACTCACTCGACTCTCTCATCATCTCCACATACTCTATCACTTCATTCACTTCTGAACTATACGTGACCTGATTCCTTTATAGCCAAGGATATGTAGGCAGCTCAAATACCAGGGCTCGGTCACAATCTATTTAGCCATCTTTATTTTCTTTTGAATAAGCGTAGGGTCATAAATCAATTACGTTGCTTATTGTTCTTTGCTGCGAAAACTCTTCGTATTTCCAAGCAAAGAGGGGCAGCTATAAGCACGTAATATTTGACCCGCGTAACTTTTGAAAGAAGTATTTTAAAAATATTTACTTATCTTTATTTTAATAGGATTTCTGTGAACTTTTAATTTTAATTTTAAAACATAAGTTTAAAAACACAAAAACTAGTTTTATAATATTTCTTCTCTTATAATATATCTTTTTATTTTATTATTTGTTTTTTTATTTAAGCTTATTAGTATTTTATAACGATAATATGTTAATTTTTACCATTACTTTAACATAGTTTTTTCTACCTTTTTATAACATTTAAAAATAATACCAAAAATATTTTCATTTTTATATATAGTTCACTTTAATAGTTTATTCTTATTAACTAAGATTTATTAGTATATTTTGGTAGTATTTTTATTTTTATTTTTGTTCATTGAGAAAGAATTAAATTTGGGCCAATTGGGAGTTCATTTCTGGATTTTAGTGGCCCAGCAAGACAAATACCCATTCTTCCCAACCTCTTATCCCACTCTCCACATAAAATACAAGATTTAATGTTATCCATTTATTCCCTCTCTAATCCAATGACCATCGTCACTTTCTACTTCGATATGAAATACCCAATTATGGAAACCCTACCCAATATTTCCTCCAACCTAGCAGAACCCCCCCGGGCCGCACACCATCAGCGCCGCACCCATCACTGCTCATCTTCTTCTACAACTTTAACATCTTTGCCTAACAAACTCACAAAGACAAGACCTTAGTAAAATATTCAGATGCAAATTACTTGTACACGACCCCATTTGCACATGGTCTAAGGTGGTCCACTCTCCGTTGTCTAGCAAACATAACTCAACTTCCATTCAAACAGAAAATGGCAAAGACATAAATTTTATTTTTCAAGAATCTAATGAGCAGCCAAAGCTAGCACCAAGTCTTGATTTTGTCGTGGCTCAGTTTTCTTCTTTGCGAATTCAGCAAGTTCAAATCCAGAAGAAAGAAACTCACTCGACTCTCTCATCATCTCCACATACTCCATCACTTCATTCACTTCTGAACTACACGTGACATGATTTCTTTATAGCCAAGGATATGTAGGCAGCTCAAATACCAAGGCTATGTCACAATCTATTTAGCCATCTTTATTTTCTTTTAAATAAGCATCGGGTCATATCAATTACGTTGCTTATTATTCTTTGCTGCGAAAACTCTTCGTGTTTCCAAGCAAAGCGAGGCAACTGTAAGCACGTAATTTTTTATCCGCGCAACTTTTGAAAGAAGTATTTTAAAAATATTTACTTATCTTCATTTTAATAGGATTTCTGTCAATTTTTAATTTTAGTTTTAAAACATAAGTTTAGAAACGCAAAAAATAGTTTTATAATATTTCTTCTCTTATTATATATCTTTTTATTATATTCTTTTTTATTTATTTAAGCTTATTAGTATTTTATAACGATAATATTTAAAAATTTGCCATTACTTTAACATAATTTTTTCTACCTTTTTATAACATTTAAAAATAATACCAAAAATATTGGTTAGTATATTGTGATGACCCAAAATGTCATCTTTAAGTTTAATGATTAATTATGTGATCTAAGCACTATTTACCATTACTCGACTTGCGTGTGCAGTCCGTAAAAATTCTTCGGAAAGTTTTCAGGTGAAAAATGGATTAAAATGTGAATTAGATGTTTAAAACATAACTGAGTTGACTTTGGTCAATATTTTGAGCAAACAGACTCGGATTAGTGTTTTGACAGTTCTGGTAGGTCCGTATCATGAATTGGGACTTGGGCGTATGCCCGGAATCAAATTTCGAGGTCCATAGCCCGAGATATGGAATTTTGAAGACAAATTTAAAGTTTAAGTTAAAATAGTGACCGGATGTCGAATTATGTGCAAATGACCCCGGAATAGAATTTTGATGATTCCACAGCTCCGTATGGTGATTTTGGACTTAGGAGCGTGATCAGAATTTAATTTAGAAGTCCGTAGTGGAATTAGGCCTGAAATGCCGAAAGTTGAATTTTGGGAGCTCTGTTATGTCATTTATGACTTGCGTGCAAAATTTGAGGTCAATCGGACTTGATTTGATAGGTTCTGGTGTTATTTGTAGAAATTGAAAGTTTCAAAGTTCATTAGGCTTGAACCTATGTGTGATTCGTGATTTTAGCGTTGTTTGTTGTGATTTGAGGTTTCAAATAAGTTAATCAACAATAGTCAATCCCGGGCCCGCTTGGTCAAAATCAAAATTCGGACCAAAACCCGAACACCCATTTACCCCTAGCCCGATTATGTAATTAGTTTTTGAAATACAACCTCAATTCGAGCTCTAAATCCCAAATTTACAAAAATCTCTAATTCTACCCTAATTTCTACCATGAAAATCCTAGATTTGATGTTGAAAACTTATAAAATATAATGGGTAATTTAAGGAAAGTAGACTAAAGTCACTTACCAATAAATTTAGGAAGAAAGTCTCTTGGAAAAATTTCCTCTTTTACCCAGTTGCAGTTATCGCAATTGCGATACAAAGTTCGCAATTGCGATGATCGCAAAAGCGATCAACCCCTCACAAATGCGAAGAAGTCACTGAGCCTGTTGTCGTCGCATATGCAATAATTTTGTCGCAAATGCGAATCAAGTCAGTCCGCAAATGCGAACAATACTTCGCAAATGCGAAGAAGCACCAAGTAGACAGTGGTCGCAATTGCGACCAAATCCTTCACAATTGTGAAGATGCAGAGTCCGCAAATGCGAAACACTTCTCGCAAATGCGAACTCTTCCCAATCCAGCCCATGCTCGCAAATGCGACACATTGTTCGAAAAAGTGAGGCTCGCATTTGTGAGCCAGACCTCGCAAATGCAAGATCTGCCGTCCAGCACCAGAAACAGATTGCACCAGCTATTTCCCTAAGTCCTATGTAGCCTATCCGAAATTAACCTGAGTCCCTCGGGCTCCAAACAAAACATGCACACTAGCGTAATAACAATATACGAATTCGCTCGTGCAATTAAAATACCAAAATAATACTTAGAACTATGAATCAGACACCAAAACTAATGAAATTTTCAAAGAAACTTAAGAACTTTTAGTTTTTCAACTGGACGTCCGAATCATATCAAATCAACTCCGTTTTGCACCAAATTTTGTAGACCAGTCATAAATACTGAAACGAACATATACCAAGTTCCGAAACCGAAATACAAACCCGATATCAACAAAGTCAAACTTATGAATTTTTAAACCTTTAGATTTCTAGTTTTCAATATATTATGTTAATTCAAGTTAAGGACTTCCGAATTCGATTCCGGGCATACGCCCGAGTCCCACCGAGACTATCAAAATACTGATCCGAGTTTATTTTCTCCAAACATTGATCGAAATCAACTCAAATGAATTTTAAGACACGATTTCACATTTTTCTCAATGTTTCACATAAAAACCTTCCAGAAGAAGACACGGACTGCGCAAGCAAATCGAAGAAGGCTAAACGGAGTTAGTCGAGGTTTCAAAACACAGAAATGAGGGCTAAAAATGAAAATGACCTATCAGGTCATTACATTCTCTACCTCTAAAATAAAAGTTCGTCCTCGAACGAAATAGAAAGGTACCTGGACTGGTAAAAAGGTATGGATATCTGCTCCACATATCCAACTCGGACTCCTACGTGGCTGCTTCGATCGACTGACCTCTCCACTGCAGTCGAACTGAAGGATAACTGTTGACCTAAACTGCCGGACCTGCCGGGCTAGAATAGCCACCGGCTCCTCCTCATAAGTCAAATCTTTGTCTAATTAGACTGAGCTGAAATCTAATACACGGGACGGATCACCGTGATACTTTCGGAGCATAGCTACATGAGATATCGAATGGACTGCTGATAAGCTACGTCGCAATGCGAGCTTGTAGGTTACCTCACCCATCCTCTCAAGAATCTCAAAGGGTCCGATATACCTAGGGCTCAACTTGCCCTTCTTTTTGAACCTCAACACACCTTCATAGGTGAAACGCAGAGCAATACCCTCTCTCCAACCATGAATGCAACATCATGAACTCTACGGTCGACATAGGTCTTCTGCCTGGACTGAGCGATGCGAAGTCGATCCTGAATAATCTTGACCTTATCCAAGGCATCTAGTACCAAATCCGTACCCAACAACTGAGCCTCCCCCGGCTCGAACCATCCAACTGGCGAATGACACCGCCTCCCGTACAATGCCTCATAGGGGGCCATCTGAATGCTAGACTGGTAGCTGTTATGGTAGGAAAACTCTGCAAGCGGCAAGAACTAATCCCAAGAACCCCCGAAATCCATAAAACAAGCGCAGAGCATATCCTCGAATATCTGAATAGTGCGCTCGGATTGTCCATCCGTCTGGGGATGAAATGATGTAATCAACTCAACCTGCATGCCCAACTCACGCTGTACGGCCCTACAGAAGTGCGAGGTGAACTACATACCCCGATTAGAAGACGGACGATCTCGCGGATGTAGATCTCAGATAACCGTTCTGAAGAATAGGTAACTGCCACTGAAATGAAATGTGACGACTTGGTCAACCTATCCACAATGACCCATACCGCATCAAACTTCTTTTGAGTCCGTGGGAGTCCGGCGACAAAATCTATAGAGATACGCTCCTACTTCCACTCAGGAATCTCTAGCTTCTGAAGCAAACCACCAGGTCCCTGATGCTCGTACGTTACTTGTTGACAATTTAGTCATCGAGCTACATATGCAATTATATCCTTCTTCATCCTCCTCCACCAATAATGCTGTTGCAAGTCCTGATACATCTTGGCGACACCCAGATGAATAGAATACCGGGAACTGTGGGCCTCCTCAAGAATCAACTCACGAAGTCCATCCACATTGGGCAACACAAATACGACCCTTCATCCTCAAAACCCCATTATCTCCAATAGTGACCTACTTGGAACCACCGTGACGCATTGTGTCCTTAAGGACAAGCAAATGGGGATCATCATATTGGCACTCTCTGATGCGCGCATACAAGGAAGACCATGCGACTGTGCAAGCTAAAACACGACTGGGCTTTGAAACATCTAACCTCATGAATTGATTGACCAAAGTCTGAACATATTCTTCAAGCGGCCTCTCACCAACTGGGATATACGCAAGGCTATCCATACTCACTGCCTTTCTACTCATGGCATCGACCACCACGCAGGCCTTCCCGGGATGATACAAAATGGTGATATCATAATCTTTCAACATCTCCAACCACCTCCTCTGCCTCAAGTTGAGATCCTTTTTCTTGAAAAAGTACTGAAGACTCTGATGGTCCGTGAATACCTCACACGACACGCCGTAAAGATAGTACCTCCAAATCTTCAGTGCATGAACAATGGCTGCCAAATCTAAGTCATGAACAAGGTAATTCTCATGACCTTCAACTGCCGCAACGCGTATGCAATCACCCTGCCATCTTGCATCAATACTGTACCGAGCCCAATACGAGATGCATCACAATACACTGTGTAAGATTCTGAACCTGTGGGCAACACCAATACTGGCGTCGTAGTCAAAGCAAACTTGAGCTTCTGAAAGCTCAACTCACACTCATCTGACTGTCTGAATGGGGCACCCTTCTAGATTAATCTAGTCAGTAGGGATGCTATGGATAAAACCCCCTCTACGAACCGGTGATAATAACCCGCCAAACCCAGAAAACTCTGGATCTCTGTAGCTGAAGTAGGTCTAGGTCAGTTCTGAACTGCCTCAATATTCTTAGGATCCACCTTTATGCCCTCTGCCAATACAATATGCCCCAAAAGGCGACTGAGTCTAACCAAAACTCACACTTTGAAAACTTGGCATATAACTGGCTATCTCTCAGAGTCTAAAGTACAACCCGAAGATGCTGCTCATGCTCCTCTCGACTGCGGGAGTAGATCAAGATATCATCAATGAATACAATCACAAAAGAATCCAAATAGGGCTTAAACACTCGGTTCATCAAATCCATAAATGTTGCTGGGGCATTTGTCAGCCCAAATGACATCACTAGGAACTCATAATGCCCACACCGAGTCCAAAAAGCCGTCTTAGGGGCATCAAATGCTCTAATCTTCAACTAATGGTTGCCAGACCTAAAATCAATCTTCAAAAACACTTTGTCACCCTAAAGTTGATCAAATAAGCCATCAATCCTCGGCAACTGATATTTATTCTTGATAGTGACTTTGTTCAACTGTCGATAGTCTATACACATCTTTATCGATCCATCTTTCTTCTTCACGAACAACACAAGCGCACCCCAGGGCGAGACACTAGGTCTAATGGAGTCCTTATCAATCAAATCTTGCAACTGCTCCTTCAATTGCTTCAATTCCGGCGGGGCCATACGGTACAGTGGAATAGAAATGGGCTGAGTGCCCGAAACCAAATCAATACATAAGCCAATATCCCTGTCAGGTGGCATCCCCGACAGATCTGCAGGAAAGACCTCTGGAAACTCACGAACAACTGGTACTGAATCCATTGAGGGAACCTTCGCACTAGAATCAGGGACATCAGCCAAATAAGCTAGACATCCCTTCTCGACCATACGTCGAGTCTTCACATAAGAAATAACTCTGCTGGTAGAGTGTCCAGGAGTCCCTCTCCACTCTAATCAAGGCAACCCAGGCATGGCTAAGGTCACCGTCTTGGCGTGATAGTCTAATATAGCATGATAAGGTGACAACCAATCCATACCCAAGATAACATCAAAATACACCATATCAAGAAGTAGGAGGTCTACACTAGTCTCAAGACTCCCAATAGAAACCACACACGAGCGATAGACATAATCTACAACAATATAATCTCCTACAGGTGTGGACACATACACAGGAGCACTCAAAGAATCATGAGGCACAACTAGATATGAAGCAAAATAGGATGACACATAGGAATAAGTAGATCCCGGATTAAATAAAACTGAAGCCTCTCTATTGCAAATTGGAACGATACCTGTGATAACGACGTCAGATGACTCGGCCTCAGACGTGGCTGGGAAAGCATAACATCGGGGCTGGCCCCCACCACTCTGAACCACGTCTCTGGTATGGCCTCTATTTGGCTGGCCTCTACCTCTAACGGCCTGGTATCCACCTCTGGCTGCATGACCTCTACCTTTAGCTGGTTGCATAAGCGGTGGGGTAACTTATGCTGGTATGATAATACGAGAACCATGCTGAGATCTGTTGCTCGCCAATCTAGGGCAATACCTCCTAATGTGATCTATGCCCCCACACTCAAAGCAACCCCTCGCCTGCTGAGGCTGCTGAAACTAGGACTGACTCTGACGGTCCGAATAGCCGCTGTAGTAGCTCTGGAGTGGTGGTGCACTGATCTCACTGAATGCTGGCTTCTCAGAACGAGACCCGTAAGAACCAAGACCGCCCGAAGCACCGTGGGCTACCTTAAGAGCTGATTGAAACGTCCTAAGAGGATGAACTCTATCAAAAGAACCCTTACCTCCAGATGAGGCACTACTGAACCCACCAAAGTGACGAGTCCTCTTATCTGACACCGTCCCCATCTCCTGAGCACGAACTAACTCAATCCGTCTAGCAATATCTACGGCCGTCTGGAAAGAAATGTCACTCCAGTCTCCTTGGCCATCTGAAGCCTGATAGTGTAAGTGAGCCCATCAATAAATCTCCTCACTCTCTCCCTCTCAGTAGGAATCAAGATGGTGGCGTGGCGAGCTAGGTCCACAAATCGAGTCTCATTCTGGCTAACGGTCATACCACCCTGCTGAAGACGCTCGAACAGCCTGTGGTACTCCTCTCTCAGAGTGACATGAATGAACTTCTCTAGAATAGTTTTGAGAACTGATCCCAGGTAAGTGCAGGCGACCTAGCTGGTCTAGTCAACATATAATCTCTCCACCATCTGCGGGCGGAACCAGTCATTTGAAATGCGAAAATATCAACCCTATTGGTCTCAACTATACCCATGTTACATAGCACCTCATGGCAACGGTCTAGAAAATCTTGTGGGTCCTTAAAAGGTGCGCCACTGAAGTGAACTGGAAAGAACTTGGTAAATTTATCCAACCTCAACATAGCCTCAGAAGACAAAGCGGGCCTATCACCGGCCTGTGTCGTAACATCCGACTGAACCGCCCCAACTGGCTGGGCTACTGAAGTCTGATACTGGGGAGTCACCTGCTCCGGGGTATGAGTAGCGGGAGTCTGTTCTCCTCTCCCAACCTGAGAGACGGCTGGTGCCACCGAAAATGTGCAAGTCTGGGCCACACTCTCCATAAGGCCCACCAAACGGACTAGGGTGTCCTGAAACACTAAAGTTGCTATGAATCCCTCCGGGACATGAGCTGGTCCGACATGTATGGTCTGAGCTGGGGCCTCCTCGTCAAAATCTACCTGAGGCTCCACTGCGGGTGTTGCTTCTCGAGCTCTAATCTGAGCTCTGCCTCGGCCTCTAGCGTGGCCTCGACCTCGACCTGTGCCCCTGGTCGTAGATGCCACTAGGAGCTTTGGCTCCTGTCCCGCTGCTGATGCCATGCGTGTTCTCGCCATCTGCGAGAGAACAAGAATGGAATGGTTCAATCATCAATGATAGAATAAAATCGCATGACAGAGTAAGAAAGAAGTGATATTTTTCATAAACTCCATAGCCTTTGGAAGATAAGTATAGACGTCTCCATACTGATCCTCCAGACTCTACTAAGCTTGCTCATGATTCGTGAAACCTAGGAAACCTAGTGCTCTGATACCAACTTATCATGACCCGGAATTCCCACCCTCGGGACAGTGATGACGCCTAATATTTCACATGATAGGCAAGTCAACGTTAGATGTATTTATTAATTCTTTTTAACAAACTTCAAATATAATAACAATAAAGAAAGTGAATAGTCTAAAACAAGATAAATAAGCTAATAAGTGACGAAATTCAAATACAAACCCGAATCTGGTGTCACGAATACATGAGCGTCTAAGATACTACAAATAATGGTCTGAAATAAGCATAATTGTCTGAATCAAATGAACAAACAGAAGTAAAAAGGGACTTCAGAGTTGTGGACGCCGTGCAGCTATACCTCAAGTCTCCTATGGGTAGCTGGATCCGAGCAAGTCTACGGTACGCCGCTGGGACCAACTCCGGTATCTACACAAGAAGTGTAGAGTGTAGTATGAGTACAACCGACCCTATGTACTCTTTAAGTGCCGAGCCTAACCTCGACAAAGTAGTAACGAGGCTAAGGCGGGTCACTTAAATTAATCTGTACGCAATAATAATAATAATAATAACAGAAAGACAGGAATAGAAGTAAAGTAGGTAACTCATATCAACGAAACTCAAATCAACCAGCAGAGAGTCCCGAATAACCAGCCATATAAGTCATCTCAACAACCGAGGTTAATTCAACAATCACAACAAATATAACTGTCATCAATATGTTGCGGCGTGCAATCTGATCCCACAATATAAACTTTAAATAAATCCATTGCGGCACGCAACCCGACCCCTCCATATAACTATCTATCAATATCATAATCCATCCTTATTCCGCCCTTTCAATTCATTTCTTTTTAATTTCTGTTACGGCGTACAACCCGCTCCCCAAACAATGTCAATTAGTAATAGTAACTCAATAACTAAGATTTACAAGAAATCATACATCAAGAGAACAAATGTACGAGCAATGGAGAATAACATGATAATCAAGAGGCTCGAACTACTCGGATGTCTCAACTTTACCAACACAACGGTATCTACTTTTAACAATACGTACAAGTGAAACTACTTCAATGAAGGCAAAAATTATTACGAAACTATAAGGCAACAAGTCATAAGACAATATAGATATATGAGGAAACAAATCGAGACAAGTAGTAAATAAGTATGGAACCAGCAAGGGGATGGATATTTTGATACAAGAAATGCTAAATGGCAAGTAGCAATTATGGCATGGAAGTCAAATAAGCATGTAGTAATTAAGGCATGAAGACAAGACATAATATTAAGCAATAAATATAGGAAAAACAAGTAATGTAACAGTTAAGTCATGGAACAAAGTAATTAATGAAATACGGGAAAATATGGAAATAAGTAATTTGTCGGCGTATATACACTCATCACCTTGCATATACGCCGCTACACATGTAATTCACATAGCACATAGCTCAAGGGTTCCTTATTCCCTCAAATTAAGGTTAGACCCAATACTTACCTCATTTCGCAATCAACTCAAAGTTCAACCACGACTTTACCATTCGTACAATCCTCCAAACCAACCAAATCTAGCAAATTATTAACCAAACGATTCAAAATAAGCCTTAGAAACTACCCACGAATGAAAGAGGTTCAATTTAGATCATTATTGAACCCGAACGCCCATTCACCCCGAGCCCGATTATGTAATTAGTTTCGAAATCCGACCTCAATTCGAGGTGTGAATCCCAAATTTATAAAAATTCCTAATTCTACCAAAATCCCTAATTTCTACCATAAATATCCTAGATTTGATGTAGCAAACTTATGAAATGTAATGGGTAATTGAAGAAAAGTAGATTAAAGTCATTTACTAATGAATTTAGGAAGAAAATCTCTTAGAAAAATCGCCTCTAGGGTATTTAGGGTTGAGAGTTTGAAAGAAATGAGCTAAATCATGTATTCCCCTTCTTTTACCCAGTTGTAGTTATTGCAACTGCGACACAAAGTTCACAATTGCGATGATCGCAAAAGCGATCAACCCCTCGCAAATGCTAAGAAGTCACTGAGCCTGTTGTTGTCGCAAATGCGAATCGAGGCAGTCCGCAAATGCAAACAATACTTCGCAAATGCGAAGAAGCACCAAGTAGACAGTGGTCGCAGTTTCGACCAAATCCTTCGCAATTACAGAGTCCGCAAATGCGAACTCTTCCCAACCCAGCCCATGCACGCAAATGCGACACATTGTTCGCAACAGCGATGCTCATATTTGCGAGCCAGACCTCGCAAATGCGAGCTCTGCAGTCCAGCACCAGAAACAGATTGTACCAGCTATTGTCCTAAGTCCAAAATCACTCCATAGCCTATCCAAAATTTACCCGAGCACAATCAAACATGCACACAAGTGTAATAGTATCATAATAACTCGTTCGGTTGATGAAAATACCAAAATAACACTTAGAACTATGAATCAGACACCAAAACTAGTAAAATTTTCAAAAAAACTTAAGAACTTTCAATTTTTTCAACCAAACATCCGAATCACATCAAATCAACTCCGTTTTGCACCAAATTTTGCAGATAAGTTATAAATACTGAAATGAACCTATACCAAGTTACGAAACCCAAATCTCAACCCGGTAGAAACAAAATCAAACAACGGTCAAAGTTATGAATTCTTTAAACCTTTAGATTTTTGGTTTTCATTAAATTGCGTTAATGCAAGTAGGGACTTCTGAATTTGATTTCGGGCATACGCCAGAGTCCTAAATCACGATACAGACCCACCGAGACTGTCAAAATAGTGATTCGGGTCAGTTTGCTCAAAACATTGGCCGAAGTCATCTCAAATGAATTTTAAGGCACAATTTTATATTTTCTTGAATTTCACATAAAAACCTTCCGGAAGAAGACACAAATTGCGCACACAAATCGAAGTAAGGATAAATGGAGCTAGTAGAGGTTTCGAAACATAAAAATGAGGGCTAAAATTGAAAATGACCTATCAGGTCATCACAACTAGAATTTTGACGGGGGAACCACAGACATGGCTGGTAAATCGTAGAGTGGAAGGCAAAGTAACCCCAACTAGAGGATGATAAGAAATTGTAGAGTGCTCCTGAACTTCGAGAGTCTGCAATTCCTCGGCCAGAAGTTCATCGGAGAAAAGTGACTCTGGAAAAGTAATTGTGGGTGCAGTGTCATCTTCGAGGAGGAAAAGTTGGGGTAAATTTTTGCATTTGTGACAAGTGGTGTACTTTTCATCGCAGTAGTAGCATAACCCTTTATCCCGGCATTGTTGCAACTCTGTCGACGACAAGCGTTTGACGGGGACATTTTGGAGTAGTGGGTACAAGAGCAAATAAGCTAATTGAGGGTGACAAATTAGGAGTAGGGTTTGGAAGGAGGGGTTGGGTCCTAGCCAAAGCGGGCTTCATGAGCCCCTTTTTCACATTAAGCCTCTGCTCATGTAAATGGGCCAACTCAATAGTACTCTCAAGGATAGCGTGCTTATGAACAAGGACTGAAGACTAAATGTCCAATTTGAGGCCCGATATAAAACATTCCACCATATACAACTCCGGTAAGGCCACTGTTTCATTGGCCAAATCCTCAAAGCGAGTTAGGAAATCGAAAACCGTTGCCATTTGTCGGAGCTTGGACAGACGCATCGCCGGAGTCTGCGACTGCTTGGGCTTAAATCAGTGACACGACTTATCCACAAAGTGATCCCAATCTACCAGTTGTTTGTTACGATACAACCAATGATACCAGTCTAATGCCTCTCCATCGAGATAGAAAGACGCATTAGAGAGGCGGTGAGCAAGTAAAATGGAATAAAATTCAAAGAACCGATTTACCTGGAAAACCTATGCTTCAGGGTTTTCACCCCCAAAACAAGACATCTCCACTGAAGCTGGTTTATGACGGAGCACTGTAGGACCACCGCTATTAGTTCCCCGTGCCATCACCACCTCAGCTGCACGACCATGTGAGGTTTCCACCACTGAACCGCTAAGCTGAGCACCAATAGAGGCCACCTGTGTGAGAACCTCTTGCATCAGTTTGTGCTGATTATCCACAGCCATGCGCATCTCAGACAGATCCCAAGAAAGCCCAAATTGAGCATCCTCCAATAACTTGAGTCGAGTGTCCATCATTGTAGACGAGAATGAAAACACCAATGTAACATACTCCAGATACTACAAACGATTAACAGAGTTTCTATTGCAAACTGAGAGCAAAATTACAATAGAACTTAGGAAGAACCAGAAATGCATAAGAAGAATAAGAAGGGAATAGGAAACAGACTCTGATAGAGGAAATGGGGATGAGAGAAAACCAGACGATACTGAATACAAAATAGCCTACTCGTTCAACTACTATTCTTCTACTAATAATAACGACATTTTCTTGGCTACCACTAATCTCTTGGCACCTGTCCTTCCACATTCTACACAAAGTCCTTCAGCAAAGTATTGGGCTGTTTGATTCGCTGACTCTTTCTCAGTTTTGCCTCAGGCCCAATGTTTTCATCCAGTGCATTAGCTTCCCCAAACTTAGGCCCAACATCTACTTGCTTGCTCACAATATATACAATTAGCGATTAGCAAATAAAAGCAGTCAAAGAACCAAAAATAGTCCTGAACAAATTAAGCAGTTATCTATTAGCAGCAACGAGAAACACCAAAACAAGATACCATGTCATTACTTAACCCTTGTTCCATAGTTCCTGGGTTTTCACTTCCCCCTATTAAGTTTTCCCTTAAAGAAGAATACTGAAAGAATCCCTCTAGATCAAACAATAGCGCTGGCAATGGAAACACCTAGGCATTATTGGCGCAATTACCGGCCACAATTTTCATGTCTCCGGTGCTCCTTATTTTTACTATGTCTAGAGGCACATCCCTCTTATAAAACAGCTCAAGAGAAACAACATCTAGAACCATTTAGATTGAAATCATGGACTACAACCAAATTAACAGTTCTTGTAAGTAATATTGTTTCATGAAAATACTGCAAAAAGGGAAAATGACTAACAAGATTACAAGCAGACGGTTAAAAGATGCCCTTTTACATATGCAGTGTCTTGTTCTATGTCTGAAAGGAAAAGAAATAGAATTTAACAGCACTAGTAACAAATGTACAGAAGTGGAACTCTTACATGTCATGAGCTACACAATTTTCATTCACCTGAGTGCTTTTAGCCTTCATTGTTTTGTAAAATGGGACAAACTAGGCTTTCGAGGCAGATTCCATCAGAAAAAGAGAAATAACTTTTAGAAATCTTTAGGTATCGTAACGAGTTAGCCTTTGGATTGTATATCATGAATCTTGATCCAAACACAAGCAAAATTTCACCTTTATTTGACTTGCAAAACAATGGAGACCGCACATGCTTAGGAATATCATCGCCCCACACTGGAAACCATAAATTCCCTTCCAAGAATACATCACAGGAATAGCCACCATTAATAGCATAGAACATACGCACTACCTTATAATCATCATGACCCTCGTCATATCCAAAACCCCAGAGGTAGAAGACACCCTCTGGTGCAGCTATAAAAGCAGTAGATTTTTTAACTTCCTCATAGATGGATTCCATATAAGCAAATTATTTGGCCCAGTTCTAAGACAGATCAACCCATTAACAGAACCGACAATACTGAAGTAGCATTTCGCGGGATAATCTAAGTTAGATGCTTCCACAGACTCATCCTCATAAAGTAAAGACCTAACAGAATAGACCTTAAGCCCTTTATCTAAACCCAACATAAGCCTGTGGTGGGTGCATTCTATGTTACTAGCAGATAATCTCAGATTCAGGGATAGAGATTAAGGAAAGTTAATATTTTGAAACACACCTGAATTTCAAGAGTGATTTCACAGGAAGCCTTAAGAGTATTTCAGTAATGAGTTCTGGTGGCAGAATAAGGACTCTGTTAAAGCTTGAATCTTGTATTGAAGATGACGGAAGTTGAGAATGGTTCGTGGGTTTGCTGTGTTGTGAGCGCCGAGCGGAGGCTTCATCTCCTTTGGATTACATTTGGGTTGCACACATTTGAGGGTTTTGCTGTTGTTTATGTTGAGAGTTCCTTCCAAAATCTAAAATGAACCTATACTCATTTCTTTTGCGCCCGAAGTTGTACACATTATTTTTTGGGAACTTTTTGCATGAATACTAAATTTTAAATTTTTTTATCCGATTTATCTAACTTTTTTCAACTATAGAAAGTAACCAAAAGTTTTTATAATATATATATATATAAATTCAATAAAAATCTATACTTTATTTACAATTGAATATATTTTTTTATGCAGAAATTCGGTCCGGTTTCTATGATATAACAAGCAAATCTCGTCTGGCAAGCAAATCTTGTGCACCTTCCTGTCGTTTCTCACTTCGCGATGGGAGGAAGGAGATGGAAGAAAAATGAGTAAAATTAGAGTTTAGTACATATACATATATACATATATATATATATATATACATATATATATATATATATATATATATAAATATATATTACTAGTTTAAATGGCTGGTCAGATTCATGACAAAAGTGCTTCCGTTCAACTTAAGCAACGAACAAAAACAAAAACGGATAATGGTCTGATTTGCCATAAGTAGGTTATATTTATGCTTCGTTTAATTTTTCTATCAAATATATCCTTACCGTTATATATTAGATTCATACTTACCCTTTAAACGTTTAAAAGAGTTATATTTGCCCTTCGTTATACTTTAGAATCATATTTACCCCTCTACTCTTCGAAAATGGTTACATTTGCCATTCGTTATGCTTTCTTGACATATTTATCCTTACAATTATCCGTGTCAGCTCGTCACCCCTACCCCCACCCCACACCCCCACTCGTCCATCTCTCTTATCCGTGTCAGCTCCATGTTTTTCGGAGAGTGAAAAATTTTTGGATAGTGAGTGAACAAAACTATAGTGTTATCTCCAATTGATTTATTTAATTATTTCACCTTTATCTATGTTAATTTGTTTCCCTTTAATACTTAGGAGTTAGGAGACATGAATCACTCAATGATATTTTGAAGTGTTTGTAGAGATACAACTCTTGTAAAGTCTAAACTGGGTTAATTGACCATGATTGATTCACGAAAAGCAATTTTCTGATACGGCATTTATGAAGATTGTGCGAAATACAATAGTTATAGCAGCGACAACATATTGACAAATAATAACTTTGAACTCAAAATCACTAATCTAATACAACTCACAATTATTGCAGTAACCAAAATAAATTACAAGAAGTTGTACAACAATAGAGTTAATGAAGTCTTATTTAAATTGGGTGGGCGGGTTAAATTATCTTAAATAGGTGACCATATTTAAATTGGAAGAAAAAAAAATCCACATAGGCCCCATGTAGGAAAACAAAGGTAGGACATGCCGATCTATCGGATGAGCGTAAATGTAGGGTATAATTGTAAGGATAAGTATGTCAAGAAAGTATAACGAAGGGCAAATGTAATATTTTTTGAAGAGTAGAGAGGTAAATGTGATCATAAAGTATAACGAAGGGCAAATGTAACCCATTTTAACGCGTAAGGATAAATATGAACCTAATGTATAACTGTAGGGATATTTTTGATAAAAAATATAAACAGAGGATAAATAAAACTTATTTATGATAGTAGAGGGGCAAATCAGACCTTTATCCGAAACAAAAATATCATAGTTAACTTATCCGATGTCTAGATTGTGCAACTTCAAGTGGTATATGTTGTCTATTATAAATATCAAACAAATGAATTAAAGTAAACAATAAGTCACAACTAGTACTCATGCCAAACCACTGATCATATTATGATGTCCAAAATGAGTATTAGGTAATTTAGAACCGGAGCTTTACATGTTATTAGATGTGACCCTCTCTCGCTCTCAATTAGGGGTGTCAAATGAGCGGGTTTGACTAATTTTAGGCGAATTAAAATGGGCTGAGTCAATAAATAGGCGGGTCAATGACTCACCCGAAAGTTAATTGGACTAAAATGGGCTAAAATTTGGGTCATAGCTCAACCCGCCCAACTATTACCAAGCTTTAATTAATGTGTGTTATTTTTGTATGAACTGTTTAATTATCAAATAAATTTTTTTTCCTTTTCTATGGTCATATATATATATAACATATCAAACAAAAAAGAATTATTTTAAAGATATTTTAGCAAAATTATTTATGAATCAATTTGGGCTAAAAATTAGCTCAACTTTAGATGCGTGCTAAGCTATTAATCAAAATAAAAAATCGACTAAAAAATCGGGACCCAAGCCATGTCTCGAAATTCGATAAAAGCCACAAAACCCGAAAGCCCATTCAGCCATGAGTCTAACCATACCAAATTTATCAAAATTCGACACCAAATCGTCACCCAAATCTCCAAATCAAACTCTCCAAATCCATAGGCTCAAACTACCAATTTTTACCTTAAAAACACACTAACTAGGTGGGAAATCAATGGGAAGCAAGATTATTGATAAAAAATGAGCACAAGGGACTTACCTCAAGAATTCCCTTGAAACCCTCTCAAGAATCGCCCAAACCCGTGCTTGAAATGTTTGAAATGAAGCCAAAATCGCGAACCCTTATTTAATAATATGCCCAGCACTTCCGCTTCTGCGGCATCGTAGAAGCGACATCACACACACATCTGCGGCTCATTCCGCTCCTGCAGTCCCTCACTCCGCTTATGCGGACTTTCTTCTGCGAGCATCCAAGCCGCTTCAGCGGTCCCAGTTCATCTGCCCACTTCCGCTTCTGCGGTCCTTCTGCCGCATCTGCGGCCATGCAAATGTGGAACTCCTTATCGTACCTGCGCGCCTTCTGCTTCTGCGCACCTCTTGCCGCACCGTCGGCCACACAGGTGTGGAAAACTCCTCGCACCGGCAACCACCTGCACACTCTCCTCCAATCTCGTACCTACGCAAGCCAACCTGCGATCAAAGCTCCTCAGGTGCAGTTACACCAGCAGAGATCCATCTTCAGCAATCACTCAACTTCCACCTTTGCTCCGTTAACCATATTGAATCAACCCAAGGCCCCTGGGACCTCGACCAAACATACCAACAAGTCCTAAATCCTCTTACGAACTTAGTCGATCCCTCAAATCACATAAAACAACTTCAAAAATACGAATCGCACACCAATTCAAGCCTATTGAAACTAAGGAATTTCAACTTCCATAAATGACGTCAAAATCTATCAAATCACGTCCAATTGACCTCAAATTTGGACACAAGTCACATTTGGCATTACGGAACTACTCCAACTTCCGGAATTTGAATCCGACCCCGATATCTAAAAATCCATTCCCAGGAAAACTTTCCAAAAACTCTAACTTATTTCAAGCCTAATTCCACTACGGACCGTAAATTCACAATCCGGACATGCTCCTAAGTTCGAAATCACCCAGCGGAGCTAACAGAACCATTAAAACTCCATTTCGGAGTCGTTTACTCATAGATCAACATCCGGTCAATCAGTTTAACTTAAGCTTTCAACGTTGAGACTAAGTCTCTCATTTTATTCTGAAATCACTCCAGACCCGAACCGACTACCCCGACAAGTCACATAACAACTATAAAGTATAAAAAGAGCAGTAAATGGGAGAACGAAGCTACAACTCTAAAAACGACCGGCCGGTTCGTTACACAACCTTCATCAGGCCCGCCCCCACTTTTGCAAAAATAACCAAAAATAGAAATATGGCAAAATGTTTGAAACATGGTCATCACCCTGGGCCATTCTTGTCGAAATAACATCAAAATGTTCTCCCAAGATGCCGGAAGGCTGTTTTTGCAAGAATAGCCACAATGTTAACCTGAGTCAGTCTTTTCCCCATAATCAACACCATTTGGCAGGTACAACACTAAAAACTTTCTTCAAGCTCTGAAAGATCATATTTGCAAAAACAACCCATGCTTTGTCACTGAGGTATTAAACTGAATTTTCAAATTTAGCCACTTTATGTTTTTTGAAAATAATGTTATTTTTGTCCCTTTGTCCTTATTTACGTGCAGAATGAGTAGTGTTGAGAAGTTACCTTTTTGGGTCGTAGATGAGATTCCATTGAGACTCCACAGGTAGTGGAATGACCTAGGGGAGGTCAGTCAGTATTGCGTGACCAAGGCATTGGGTGGTCTCACCAGAATTTTGAAGATTAAGCCCAAGGTTGATCTAATTGAGGCATTGATACCGTTTTGGGACCCGACACTAATATTTTTCACTTCTTGGATTTTGAGTTGACCCCTACACTGGAGGAGATAGTAGGTTATTCCGGATAACGGGAGTCTTAGGTATCAGTATCCAGTATCCCCGAGAGTTGTGACCCCTCACAAATTTTGAACCTTTTGAGCATTAACCGACAAGTTAAGAATGTAAATTTGGCCGAAGATTACTGTACCTTCCACTTTCTGTATAGCCGGTACGGGGATCCTCATGGATTTGAGGCTCCACACACTGGTTTGTGTCATCAAGGGAAGAAAAATAAGTGGGAGTCACGCAGAGGTTTAGCCTTCATAGTCGCATTTTTGGGCACTCTGATATTCCCAAGGGAGGACGGACATATAAAGTTGGGCATTTGCAGGGGTGGCCGACTTTCTGGCCAAGAAGGCCAACGATACTCTCGTGCCAATGATCCTCGCAGAGATTTATCAAGCTCTAACTGCTTGTCGAGGTGGCGCAAAATTCTTTGAGGGTTGTAATCTGTTATTACAAATGTGGCTTGTGAAGCATCTTTGTCATCGTCCTAGATGCATAAACTATGGGCTAATCGGGCTTAGTTGCATTTAGGAGTACGGAAATAGGGTAAGTGGATATAAGCTGCCGGAGGGTACTGATGCTTGGTTCACACGTCTGTGTTCGCTAACTACAAATAAAATTGAGTGGTCTTTCAGTTGGTTGTCGGTAAAAGAGGTTATCTACATGTCTGCCGACGTGTGGTTTCTGCTATTGATAGGTCTTCGGTGTATTCAACCTTACGTTCCACATCGGGTTCTACGCCAGTTGGGAAGGTATCAAATGGTACCTCATGATGAGGATCTGAGTACACAAGTTGTTGAGTTACGCCCATGGGCTTCTTTTTCGGAAGAAAAGGTCCGCTATATGTGGCATCGATGTAGGTTTCTAGAGCCATAGACCCAAGTGCGAGAGGAAAAGTAGAGTCTAGCTATACTGCATGGTATGATAAGAAAGTTTGGGTCAATCAAGAGCCGAAACGGCCTGCCAAACGGCCCCATGTCCAATAGTTCACAGATGGGGCACAAGAACAGTCGGTTTGGGCAGCCAAAAGAAAAAGAATACCGTGTCACCATCAAAAAATTAGAAAATTAGGTAAGAGACATTAAATTTGGGTATGATCTGCAAGCCGCCGAAGATGAGGGAGAGAAGAAAAGGATAGCTCGAGAAAATGAAGCTCTCCGAGCCCTACTTCGGGAAATAAGAATAGCCACTGAGACGCCTGTAAGAAGTGAAAGAGACAAAAGAATCATGGACAACTTGAGGCAAAAAGTGTACGACCATACGGCCGATCTAACAAAGGCCGAAAAAGAATTAGCAAAAGCTCGGGAAAGGGTTGTCCAATTGGGGAAAGATGCGAAAGAACACACGAGATTAGCCCGACAAGCAAAGCAAAATTATGACAAATAGGTCGCGGTTTTACGGAAAGAGTTGGCTGCTCTTGAAAATAAAATAGGTAAACAAGTAAAAGACTTCAAGACGGAGAGGGAGCATTGCTATGCATTGATTAACAAGTTGGAAAAGAATGTGTTGAATTTGCAAAACCAGAATAACATGGCCTTGCAAGTAGTGGAAGCATGAGAACAACAGATTGGATGTTTGCTTCAGGAACGGGGTACTACTAAGCTCAGAATCAAAGCAATAAATGACCTAGAGTTCCTTTATGGTGGGATTGAAGGCAGGCCCGCACCGTGATCGATTGATGTCAACCGGGACCATGGATTAGAGTTTGAGAGTTATATGTATTTTTAGTTGTTCGGTCATCGAGTCTATAGCTTACTTTTTCTTGCATCGAGTCTGTCATCCTTCATCTGTTTCAAGTTTGTTGCTTTGCTTTGAGTCTGTACATTTTCCTATTAAGTTCAGTTGTTGATGTTTTCAAGTCTTTGTAATGACACTACTAAAAATATTGGTTTTAGCGACGGACAAATTCTGTAGCTAAACAAAACAATCCATCGCTAATCTCATTTTGCGACGGATTAGTGACGGATTATCAAACAATTCTTCTAGCTACGGGCGATTTAGCGACAGATTAGTGACGACGTTCGTAGCTAATTGCAATTTTTGTTTTAGTGTGAAAAACCCAAAATGATTTTTATAAATGAAATATTGAAAACCCCAAAAATCAATTCTTTTGCTTTCATTTTACATTTATTTCCCTAAACTATGTAATGGTCTGATTCATGCGGCGTCATGATACATAGGCAATCTCCATCAGATGCGATCATAGCCATAAACAAAATTGAGAAAACAATCAACAAAAAGAAAGAAAAATAAATAAAAAGAAAATAAAACAAAGAGTGACATGACAAAAAGAGGAAAACAAAGAGTGATAAAAGACAAAAGAGTAAAACCAGGCGCAACAAAACAAAATAGTAAAATAGAGCGAGAAATGAAAGAAAAGAGTACAGACATTTAAAAGCCGAGATGAAACACGCAACCGTTGCAAACACATGTTAGAAGCGTTTAACTGTTTAGGATCATTGCATCCCAACGTGCGATTTCCTATCTGTTAAATATTTCAAAACTAACAAGGTTGTTATGCGTGCAACTACCAGGTTCTATTAAGGTGTTTGGTTTTTGTTGGTAATCTGGCTTCCCATCCCTACTTCACAAGATCAAAAGGAAAGGTTCTGATGGCCTTTGAAAGGAATATACACCTTATCAACCCTGAGGATAGCCCGACACCGGCTATTCTTCAACCAGAATCAACAACTATTGAAAAGAATAATATGTTGCGTCTCCGTATGTTGGAAAGGTGGGATACCTGATCTAATGGTAGGGAACCGCCGAGTGCAATTCCTTGGTTCCCTGAGTTGATCCCAAGGTCGGTTGCGGCTACTAACGTCCCTATGACTAACATGTTTATCCCATGCGGTTACCCTCCAATGCCATCTAACGCCCTCGGCATGCCTTCTGTGGTTCTCCCCCAGGCGCCAGTTTCTGATGTTTCTCCGACATTGTTCTCCATAGTGCCTGTCTTGACTGCGGTGCAACTGACAGTGCTCAGGCTATGTTTTAAATCTCCGACATTCACATTCCAGGGCCCACAATTTCAGCAGTATTTGACTTATATCATTCCGGACTCATATACTCAACATCCACAGTATGAGTCTCAAGCTGAACCGAAAGAATAGTAAAACATCCCGAGCAGGAAGAAATGGCTCGAAAATTAAAAGCTTGGAGTAGAGTTTAAAGAATATGCAGGGCATGAGTGGCCAAATGAGTGTGTCCTACTCGTACTTGTGCATGTTTCCACATGTCCATTTGCCAGTTGGTCTTAAAACACCAAAATTTGAAAAGTACGACGGGCATGGAGACCCGATCGCCCATTTGAAAAGGTACTGCAACCAGCTAAAAGGGGCTGGTGGAAAAGAGGAACTTCTAATGGCATACTTTGGGGAGAGTCTGGTAGGAATTGGCTATGAATGGTACATGGAGCAGGAAATCGCTCACTGGCATGTATGGGATGACCTTGCTAGAGAATTTGTCTACTAATTTTAATATAATGTGGATATTTATCCAGATAGAAACTCCCGATCTAATCCAAAAAATAAATCCACGAAAAGTTTCCGTGAGTATGCTGTTAAGTGGCGCGAGCAGGCTGCCCGTGTGAAGCCTCCAATGGATGAGACAAAGATGGTTACAATTTTCTTGCAGCCCCAAGAGGCCGACTATTTCTAGAACATGATGTCTGACATGGGAAGGCCATTCGCTAAAGCTATAAAGATTGGGGAAATGGTTGAAAATCGATTGAAAATAGGACAAATATTGAGTCAGACATCCCTTAAAGCTACATCGCAAGCCATCCATAATGGCTCGGGGGGTCTAGCCAATCGGAAAAGGAGAGAAGAGGGAGCCATGATGGCTTCAAGATTGGGGGGTTTTTGCAGATTATTTAACCAATCTTATATTCCACCCCGAACCCCACAACATTACTAACTGCACCATTATGCTGCATACGCCATGGCGCCACCTTTCTATGCGGTGATGAACGCACAACCCTACACACGACCCCAGTAAAATTACAATCAAAATCGAGCTCCACCTCTTAGAAATAACCGTCCTTACCAAGCTCCATATAGTCCTCGCCCACCACAAAATACACCTCAGTATAATCCACGTCCCCGAGAGCACCCCCAGAAGAAACCACTTCACCCCCATAGGTTTATTACAACATGTGACTCCGAATTTGCCAAACCCGGAGTCTTCGACATACCAAACCGATGCCAGATGTGCATACCACTCAGGGATGGTAGGCCATGATACAAAAGATTGTTGGACCCTCAAGAGGGCGGTTGAAGACTTGATTGAAGCTAAAAGAATTGTGTTGAGGGACGAGGAGGCTCCTAATATGACCAATAATCCATTGCATATTCACAATGATGGGCCAGTTATCGGTATGATCTATGATGATAAAGAATTTAACCCGACACTGAAGGCCGTTTTTGTCATCGCTAGTTCGGAGGCAAAACCCAATGCAGCAGCAAAACCAGCAAAAACTTGAAAAGAAAATAGCCCTGATCCCTCAGTCCATTGAAACGAAAGCTGAGCCGGCACCCGCCAAGAATTTGGTTCTTTATGTTCCAACAATCCCGAGGAAAGAACAGTTTGTCCTCAACACTCCAAAGAAGTTTGATGAAAGAAAAGTTACATTGAACGTGCCAAGGTTGTACGTACCAGGGAACACATGTGGCGCGGGGGCCGATAATATCACAAAGGCTGACTGAGCCCATGGTTATCAGTCCCGCGTGGAAGACACCAATGAAAGATCCTACTGCGGTCCCTTGGAATTATAGCAAGACAGTTGTCGCTTAAAAACGGAAAGAAGTTGTGGGGGAAGTCAATGAGATGACTCGATCGGGGAGGTACTATACCCCAGATGAGCTAAGGAAAGCTAAACAAAATAGAGACAACCAGATGCCACCCAAGAAACCTATGAGCAATGAAGAAGCGGAGGAATTCTTTAGAAAAATGAAAACTTCGGAGTACTCGATAATTGATTAACTCCAGAAAACTCCCTCCCAGATCTCACTTCTATCTCTACTGTTGACCTCAGAGGAACACCGAAGGGTGCTACTCAAAACTTTGCACAAAGACTATGTCCCAGATGAAACTACTGTTGCACAATTGGAAAGGATGGCCGAGAAGGTTTTTGAGGTCAATAAGATCTCAGTCAGCTATGATAATTTGCCTGCAAAGGGAGATACCCACAACAAAGCCCTCCATCTGACTGTTAAATGTGAGGGCTACTATGTGAAAATGGTGATGCTAGATGGAGGGTTTGGAGTAGATATTTGTCCCCTCTCAACGCTCTCGAGGATGAAAATTGGTACAGAAAGAATTCAGGCCAACAATGTCTGTGTACGCGCCTTCGATGGGGTTAAGAGGGTTACAATCGAAGAAATTGATCTAATCTTAACTATTGGTCCTGTGGACTTTGAGGTAACCTTCCAAGTCTTGGACATGAAAACCTCGTACAATTTCCTTCTTGGCAGACCCTGGATTCACGCCACTGAGTTGTTCCGTCCACTCTCCATAAGAGGGTCAAGTTTGAGTATGACAATCAAGAAATCGTTGTCCATGGAGAAAACGAGCAATCTATTCACCGGGACCCCTCAGTCCTGTGTCTTGAAGCCAGGGAAGGCAGTGGGCACATCGTGTATCAAGCTTTTAAAATTGTGGTCGCCGACCAGTTTGTAGAGGGGGCCCCACTACCTCAACCTTGTTTGTCCAATGCTTCAATTATGGTTTCACCATAATGATCAGAAATGGGTACAAGCCCGAAAAGGGGCTCGGAGCATCATTGCAGGGCATTACTGAGCCTATTTCCCCAGTCATAAATGAAAAGCCGTTAAGGTTAGGTTTTTGCGCTACATCACCAGACAAAATATGGGCTGGAAAACAAAAACAAAATAGGTGGGTCCTGTCACAGCCCATCCCACATCTCCCCCGATCATTTGTCAAAAAAACGTATGTGGAGGAGGAAGAATAGGCCTTCACGGTCGAGGAAATTGACGTTATTTGCGGAGCTCTGGAACAAATGCTTTATGGCATGGTCCAGCCAGGGGAAGGCACGAGCCGCGCCGAGGTGCAGTATATGATACCATATTTCAAACTCCAGAACTGGGTGGCTACCCCATTCCCCATCAGGCGGGAATCCTAGTAGTTCCGTTTTTCTTTCTTTTCAACATTACGAGTTATTTTAGGGTGTAACTCAAATGTTTTTACTTTACGGTCTTTAAATTCTGATGTAAACCCTTCTATTTTTCAATTCCATTAATGAAATCAATATTTCATCGTTCATAGATGTCTTTTTTTTTGATTTGGCTATTTTTCTTATCTTTTTGTTTCCAGTTCTAATAATGTGGACTTTAATAATATGACATGCTTGTGGACTTCATGCTCATATCCTAAAATGCATTCTAACTTTGAAATAATGAATCAATATGCTAAATATGATGAAGATGAGGCTTTTAGGGATATAAATCAAGAATTGGAACAATTTGAGAATAAGCCTAAGCCAAACTTAAATGAAGCTGAGCTAGTTAATTTGGGCAATTAAGAAGAATTCCGAGAAACCAAGATAAACATTCACGCTGATGAGAGAACTAGAGATGCCTTGATCCAACTTTTGTTTAAATTCAAAGACGTGTTTGCATGGTATTACTATGATATGCCAGGGTTGAGTGTTGATTTGGTGGTACATAAACTGCCTACCTATCCCATTTATCCCCCGCCTAGTAAAAGCAAAGAAAGTTCAAAACTGACATCAGTGATAAGATTAAGGAAGAAGTCACAAAACAATTTAAAGCTGGTGTGATTCGAGTGGTCCAATACATCACATGGCTGGCTAATGTGGTACCGGTGCCGAAGAAAGACGGGAAAACACGAGTTTGTATTGATTATCGGGATTTGAATAAGGCGAGTCCCAAGGATAACTTTTCATTGCCAAATATCCACATTCTTGTGGACAATTGTGCTAAACACGAGATACAGTCTTTCGTGGATTGTTACACTGGGTATCACCAGGTACTGATGGATGAAGAGGATGCAGAAAAGACCGCTTTCACAACACCCTGGGGCACTTACTATTACATGGTCATGCCGTTTGGTTTGAAAAATGTCAGGGCAACCTATATGACAGCTATGACTGCCATCTTCCATGACATGATGCATCAGAAGATTGAGGTTGTCACGACAAAAAAATCCAATTAGTCGTGATGGCACCTAACCCAACTCGCTTGGTAAGCCAACTAATAACAATTCAATTCAATTGAGATATACCGAGAGATATAATGATAATATACTGAATTTTTATATAAGAAATTCCCAAAGACCGGTAGTACAAATCACGAGATTCTAAGATTTAGAGTTTACAAAGCTGGTATGAAATAAATACATCATCTGTTTGAAATATACATGAACATGTTAATAATTCTAAAGCTACCACGAACAAGAGGCAACTATGACCAGAACGCAGGTACATCTTCAATGCCAGCTCCCGCCATACACAGCAACATCATCATCCAAAATCTGCACGCAAGGTACAGAAGTGTAGTATGAGTACAACCGATCCCATGTACTCAATAAGTAACAAACCTAACCTTAGGTTGAATAGGTTGAAAGTAGTGACGAGCTGGGACAAAGGTCAGAGTCCAACACCAATAGCCAACAACACCTCATAACAATATAATAAAAGTGGTACAAGAAATAACTCAGAGATATGATGCTCAGCTAGTTCACAGTTACAGAAAATAGTCATGCTTTTCGAGTATAACAGTAAAACCCAAATCCTTCACCGAAATCACTAAAATATGAGTAAGTCATAAACCTTTGATTGTTCCCAAAAACTTTCAATAATATATAAGATGATTCAATCTCAGATAGCATGAGGAAAGTACATCTCTATGCCTACATGTCAATGTGCATGTGAAGTCATAAATGTCACAAAACTGTGTAACATGAAGAAATGCATCTCTATGCATGTCAGATGCAATGCGTCACAGTGATGAACTCATGTACTCATACTCTCAGAGTACTCAATGTCACAGTCTCACACTCCCACTCATCACGCTTACTCACTCAGCACACTCAGTCACTCAACACTATACGGTACCCGCTACGGTGCGCAACCCGATCGCATCATGAATCAACAGTAACTATGCTCACTGTGGGTGTGCAGACTCCAGAGGGGCAGATCCTGCCCAAACGCTAATATAACATGCTGCTGTGTGCAACTCGATCCCATCATGAATCAAAAGTGCCTGCTACGACGTGCAGCGCGATCCCATCATGAATCAATAACATTTGCCGCGACATGCAGCTCGATCCCATCAATATCACTCACAATCTGGCCCTCAAGCCCCAACTCAGTCATCAATCTCTTCAGTCTCTCGGGCTCACAAATCTCATGCCAAACAACCCAATATGATAACAGCATAATGTGACAACAAATGATAACAGAGACTGAGATATGATATGTAAATAAATGAATATGACTGAGTATGTAAATACAATTTAAATAAATAACTCAACAAACGAAATGACAAGCATATATCCTAAACATGGTTTATAACATGGATCACAACTTAATTACTCTAGCACGTAGAAATTTCATGGATAAAAGTAATATTAAGTAGCTACACAGTATCGCGGAATCAACCGAATCATACTTCACATTGTGCACGTTCGTCACCTAGCATGTGCATCACCTCAACACCAAACACATAACACGTATATTCAGGGGTTTATACCCTCATCACCAAGTTTAGAAGTGTTACTTACCTCTAACAAACCAAATCCAATACCGAGCAAGCCAAACGATGCTCCAAAAATGCCATCACGCGCGTACCGACCCCCGAACGGCTCAAAACTAGCCAAAACAGCTGAAGAACATCAAATAATGCCAAAGGAATCAAACGAAATCGATAAAGGTAGAATCTTTAATCAAAAGCCCAAAGTCAATCTAAAAGTCAAACCCCAGCTCGCACCTCGGAACCCGACAAAACTCACAAAATTCGATAACCCATTCAATTACGAGTCCCACCATACTAGTTTCACTCAAATCCGACTCCGAATCGATGTTCAAAACTCAAAAGTTCACTCTATAAAACTTTAGATAACAATCCCCAATTTGTATTTTGAAATCATCTACCAATTGCCAAAAATAAGAATAGATTCATGAAATATAATCAAAACCGAGTAGAGAACACTTACCCTAATCCATATAGTGAAAATCGCTTCGAAAATTGCTTCAATCCGAGCTCCATAGCTCCAAATATGATAAAATGATTCTAACCCTCGAAATGGAAATTAATAGAGTCAGCCCAGTTATTACACTTCGCGAACGCGGACAATCCTACGCGTTCGCATAGAACAAATCCCTCTAGCTGAAATTTCCTCTTCTGCGAACGCACCCTCTCAATCGTGAATGGGATGGTCATTCTCCTAGAGCTATGTGATCGCATTCAACACTTCGCGACCACGAAGAACAAATGCCTGACATCCTCAAGCCTTCCTTCCTTTTACGTGAACGCGTCGCTAGACTCGCGAATGCACTGAATATTTTCCTCAACCTTCGCGAACGCGTCTGTGGACTCGAGAACGCGATGCATAATCTTTACCCAGCAATCACACAACTTTAAGAGATTGCGATTAAATCTATGCGATTGTGAACAAGGAAACCAGATGCCCAGAACTCAGCAGAAGCCAGCAATGCCAAAATGAAGAAAAATGGTCCGAACACAATTCGAATCATACCCGAACCCAC
>AWOL01S0017535.1:76427-103660 GCA_000715115.1 Nicotiana otophora
TCGGAACCCGACAAAACTCACAAAATTCGATAACCCATTCAATTACGAGTCCCACCATACTAGTTTCACTCAAATCCGACTCCGAATCGATGTTCAAAACTCAAAAGTTCACTCTATAAAACTTTAGATAACAATCCCCAATTTGTATTTTGAAATCATCTACCAATTGCCAAAAATAAGAATAGATTCATGAAATATAATCAAAACCGAGTAGAGAACACTTACCCTAATCCATATAGTGAAAATCGCTTCGAAAATTGCTTCAATCCGAGCTCCATAGCTCCAAATATGATAAAATGATTCTAACCCTCGAAATGGAAATTAATAGAGTCAGCCCAGTTATTACACTTCGCGAACGCGGACAATCCTACGCGTTCGCATAGAACAAATCCCTCTAGCTGAAATTTCCTCTTCTGCGAACGCACCCTCTCAATCGTGAATGGGATGGTCATTCTCCTAGAGCTATGTGATCGCATTCAACACTTCGCGACCACGAAGAACAAATGCCTGACATCCTCAAGCCTTCCTTCCTTTTACGTGAACGCGTCGCTAGACTCGCGAATGCACTGAATATTTTCCTCAACCTTCGCGAACGCGTCTGTGGACTCGAGAACGCGATGCATAATCTTTACCCAGCAATCACACAACTTTAAGAGATTGCGATTAAATCTATGCGATTGTGAACAAGGAAACCAGATGCCCAGAACTCAGCAGAAGCCAGCAATGCCAAAATGAAGAAAAATGGTCCGAACACAATTCGAATCATACCCGAACCCCCCGGGACCCGGTCCGAACATACCAACAAGTCCCATAACCTAAAATGGACCTACTCGATGCCTCAAATCATGCATAATAACATCGAAACGACGAATCGCATCTCAAATCAAATATAATGAACTTTGAACTTTCAACTTCTAAAACTCGTGCCGAAACATATCAAATCATCTCGGAATGAACTCAAATTTTGTGCACAAGTCCCAAATGACATAACAAATCTATTCCAATTACTAGAACCACAATCCAAATTCTATATCCTCAAAGTCAACTTTCGGTCAAACTTATGAACTTTTCAAACCTTCAAATTTTCATCTTTCGCTAATTAGCGTCGAAACCTTCTAGTAATATCCAAATGCAAATCCGGCCATATGCCCGAGTCTAAAATCACCATTCAAACCTACCGGAACCATCAAAACTCCAATTCCAGGTCAAATTCTAAAAAGTCAAGCTTGGTCAACTCTTCCAACTTAAAGCTTCAAATATGAAATTCATTCTTCCAAATCAAACTTCGGATCACCTGAAAACCAAAATCGAAGATTCACACAAGTCATAATACATCATATGATGCTACTCAAGACTTCAAATAGATGAACAAAATAAAATTCTCAAAACGACCTACTGGGTCATTACAGAGGTATGCGTGGATGATGCGATCATTAAATCTAGAATACAAGAAGGCCATGTGCGAGTTCTGAGGAAATTCTTTGAGAGGTTGCGCAAGTATGATTTGAAATTAAACCCAGCTAAATGTGCATTTAGAGTTCTATCTGGGAAACTCTCAGGGTTTATAGCCAGTCATAGGGGCATCGAATTAGATCCGACAAAGATAAAGTCTATTCAGAATTTGCCACCTCCGAAGAGCATGAAAGAGGTCATGAGTCTGCTAAGGAGATTGAATTATATCAACAGATTCATCGCTCTGCTTACTACCACGTGTGAGCCCATATTCAAGCTGTTGAAGAAAGATGCAACAATCAAATGGACAAATGAGTGTCAAGAAGCTTTTAATAAAATCAAAGAATATCTGTCAAATCTGCCGATGTTGGTTCCGTTCGAACCAGGAAGACCTTTGTTCTTCTATCTGATATCCTGGAAAATTCTTTCGACTGTGTCCTGGGGTAACATGATGTAACCGGGAAGAGAGAACAAGTCATATATTATCTAAGCAAGAAGTTCACCAGTTATGAAGTCAAGTACACTTTGTTGGAAAGAACATGTTGTGCCCTAACTTGGGTCGCCCAAAAGTTGAGACACTACTTGCTAGCTTACACAACATACCTCATACCCAGAATAGATCCTTTGAATTATATATTCCAAAAGCCGATGCCCACATGGAGGTTAGCATAATGGCAAGTTCTGCTCACCGAGTTCAACATTGTCTATGTCACTCGTACGACGATGAAAGCTCAAGCCTTGGCGGATCATCTAGCTGAGAATCCAGTCGATTATGATACCAGCCCTTAAGCACTTTTAAAGCCTGGGAAATAAACTCGGTTGAGGCGATTCCAGAGAACATCAATGCCTGGAAAATGTTCTTGGAAAATATTCTTTGATGGGGCTGTAAATACAAAAGGCGGAGGAATTGGGGCAATTGTGATCTTGCCCACAGGTCAACACTATTTGGCCACAGCCCAACTTCGATTCTTTTTCACAAACAACATTGCTGAGTATGAAGCCTGCATCATGGGCATGAACATGGTAGTTGATCTGGATGTACAAGAATTGTTAATCATGGGGATTTTGATTTAATCATTCGACAAGCCCAAGGCGAGTGGGAAACTCGAGACATCAAGCTTATCCCCTACATACAACATGTGGAAGATCTCAGAAAAAGGTTTAAGTCCGTCGAGTTCAAGTATATTCCCCAATTCCACAATGAGCTAGCAGATGCACTAGCTACTTTGGCCTCAATGCTGCCATACCCGGGTAATGCTAATATTGACCCGTTGGATATTCAAGTTTGAGAAAGGCATGGTTATTGTAATGCAATTGAAATGGATATAGATGGTGAGCCATTGTATCATGATATCAAAAGGTTCTTAAAAATGAAAGAATATCATGAACATGCTAGTGGGGATCAAAAGAGAACTATTAGAAGGCTTGCAAGCAATTTCTTTTTTAGTGGGGAAATCCTGTACAAAAGAACCCCATATCTGAATCTGTTGAGATGTGTAGATTCTCGAGAAGCTGATAGGATCATGAACGAAGTGCATTCAGGAGTATATGGCCCCTACATGAACGGGTATGTACTTGCAAAGAAAATCCTCCAGGCAGATTATTATTGGATGACCATGGAAAATGATTATTTCAGTTTTGTGCAAAAATGCCACCAGTGTCAAATACACAGTGATTTGATTCATTCACCGCCTTCGGAGTTACATCCTATGTCAATGCCTTGGCTGTTAGTTGCCTGGGGCATGGATGTTATTGGGCCAATCGAGCTGAAAGCGTCAAATGGGCACAGATTCATCTTGGTTGCCATTGATTATTTCACAAAGTGGGTTGAAGTAGTCACTTTCAAAGTCTTCACGAAGAAAGCACTGATGGATTTCGTGCATTCCAGCATTATTTGTCGTTTTGGTATTCCTAATACTATCATTACGGACAATGATGTAAATTTGAATAGCCACTTGATGAGGGAGGTATGCGAACAATTTAAAATTACGCATTATAATTCTATCCCTTATTGGCTCAAAGCTAATGGGCCGTTAAAGTTGCAAACAAGAACATTAAAAAGATCCTCAGGAAAATGGTTCAGGGTTCCTGACAATGGCATGCAAAGCTGCCTTTTGTACTATTGAGATATCGCACAACTGTGCACACGTCAGTTGGGGTCACTCCCTACATATTGGTTTATGACATTGAAGCCGTAATACCTACAGAAGTCGATATTTTCTCTCTTTGGATCATTGTTGAAGCCGAGATCGAGGATGATGAATATATCAAAACCCGGTGGGAACAATTTACTATGATTGTTGAAAAGCGATTGGACGTAGTTTGCCACGGATAGTTGTACCAACAAATAATGGCTCGTGCCTACAACAAGAAAGTGTGGCTCAGAAAATTTGAAGTGGGGAAACTCGTTATGAGGTGTATTCTTCTGCATCACGAGGAAGCTAAAGGAGACTTTTTAATAAGAGTATTGCTAAAGGGAGCGCTGTATTTGGGAGACATCGAAGGAAATATCCCCGAGACAGCTATCAATGCAGACGTGGTCAAAAGGTATTATGTTTGACCCTTTACGCAACTTTAACATTCTCCGATTGGGATGACGAAAGCTTTCTTTCTCGCTACCCAAATACTATTAACTCTTTGCAAACCCTTTGAGCCGGTTCCCTTTCTTTGACTACCCTTTTTGGAACCTGAAAGTTATTATTGAAAAAAGGAAAAAAAAAAGAAGAGAAAAAGAAAACAAAAACAAAGAAAATAAAAGAAAAACAAAACAAAAATCAAAATGTAATTGAGCTACGTTCGACCCGATTCTGAAAGGATACGTAAGCATCCTCACTTTGGGGTTCGGTCACACCAAACAAAAATTCACATTCCCCCAAAAGTTGAAACTGGGGCAGCCGTTATGTTGTTTTGGCTATGATGGCGCCCGAAAGGTTCCAAAGTTATAATTCAGTCCAAATTCCTTTTACCCAAATCCCTTTCAAATTCTTCTAACCAATTATCGAAAATGTTCAAGAATTGGAGGATACTGTTACTTGGGTCTAATACAACCAAAATAAGAAAAATAAATTGAGAAAGTCTTGTTGGTGAAAACTCTCACGGGCACCGTAAGGCGATGACAAGTACAGAAATTAAAAATGAGAGAGTCTTGTTAGTGAAAACCCGCAAAAGGGCACTATAAGACGATGGCGAGAAAAGAAATGTGAGAGGTCAATTGGTGAAAACCCACAAAGGGCACTACTGATCGAAAAAAGGATCCTCACAACCATGGAACCAACATAGTCTCGGGCAAGGTTTTTCGGTTTCAAGCCAAAGGTTATGGTGCGTTTCTAAGGATCAGACGGTTTACACAGATCAAGCATCCAGTCCAAAAAGCATGTCATGTTCATTGAAGTTCGTATGTACTCCTAGATAAGTCCGTCTTTTTGTTCCCCGAAAGGGACACCTTTTCTTTAAACTCATTTTCCATTTTACATGTTTTTCTTTGAATCGTTTCGGTCTAACTTTGTTCAAAAAACTAAGGCAAACAAGAGATGACAAAACTGATTTGCAAGGCTCCCGTTCGACATAAGCTGATATATTCAAAAGGCACCCTGCCTCGGCAAGGGCATCAAGTCGACTCCGACTGGCCATGGTCACCCATGCATCAAAATCGAAAACTCTAGGAAGAAAGATATCAAATTGAAGTGCCTGCAAGGGCAAAATGAAGTGGAAAAGGTTAAGTCCCACACGACTAACCATCTTGCAAAGTTTGAAAACTCAAAGGTTCCCCAATGATCTAAAATTAGATTTTTAAAGAAAAGAAGTGAAAAGTTAAATGCCCACAAAGGCAAAATAAAGTTGGAAAGGTTAAGTCGTGCTACATGACTAGCCATCATGGAAAATGTTTGAAAAACCGAAGGTTCCCCGGGGTTGGAAGTGCAATTGGTATTCAGGAAATAACCTGTTGTAGTTGAAATCATCAAAAAAGAATATGGGTCGAGATCAAATGAATTAAATGCTCAAGGCCACAAAACTAACCACCATTTAGAACTAACAATTGTTCTTTGTTGGAAAAGAAATGAAAAAACAGGAAACATGTGCAATCCAAAAACATCCTTGCAAGAAGCAGGTGTAATCAAAAAAGGAAATTGCATGGAGACTAATTTAAAGAAAAAGAAAGGAAATTTCAAAATCACGGTAGTATAGGGTACACCACTCTCTAGTTAATTGATCTCAAATATAGGGTACACCACTCCCCGATATCTTTATTGATAGAGATGAAATGCAAGGTACACCACTCCTTGATATCGTTCTTTTAGACATAGGGTACACTATTCCCTAGTCTCCTTACCAGTATAGGGTACACCAATCCCTAGTTGTGTTTTCCAATATAGGGTACACCATTCCCTAGTTGATGATAAATTAGACATAGGGTATACCACCCAAGTCTCCTTACCAGTATAGGGTACACTGCACCAATCCTAGATGTCTTTTCCAACATAGGGTACACCACTCCCTAGTTAATGATATATTAGACATAGGGTACACCACTCCCTAGTCTCTTTACCAGTATAGGGTACACCAATCCCTAGCTGTAGTTTTCCAACATACGGTACACCACTCCCTTGTTAAGTTGAGCTTAAACGCATGGTACACCACTCCCTGATATCGTTACCAATTTATCTTAAACACATGGTACACCACTTCCTGATATCTTTATTGATAGAGCTGAAATAAAGGGTACATCACTCCCTGATATCATTCCAAGACCTAGGATACACCACTCCCTAGTTTCCTTATAATATAGGGTACACCAATCCCTAGTTGTGTTTTTTAACATAGGGTACACCACTCCCTAGTTGATGATACTTTAGACATAGGGTAGACCACTCCCTAGTCTCCTTACTAGTATAGGGTGCACCAATCCCTAGCTGTATTTTTCTAACATAGGGTACACCACTCCCATGTTAAGTTGAGCTTAAACGCAGGTTACACCACTCCCTGGTATCGATACCAATTGATCTTAAATGCAGGGTACACAAATTCCTAGCTGTGTTTTCCAACATAGGGTACACTACTTCCTAGTTGATTTGATCTTAAGTGCAGGATACACCACTCCCTGATATCTTTGACAAATATAGGGTATACCATTCACCAATCGCATTTTCCCAACATAAGGTACACCAATCCTTAATTGAGATATCATCATGATCTCTTCAGGGTACACTATTCCCGACACTTTATTGCTTTTCATAAAGAAGTAGTTTAGAATTTTTGTTACAATAACTCACGAAATTTTCCTAGTGAAAAATAGGGCAGAAAAATTCCATTAGTTTGTTTGCTTTGGTGTGTGAGCAGGTTTTACCTCGAGGCATAGGGTTCGAGATGACCAAAAGAAGAAGTCTCAATCCAGAATAAAGAAAAGAAAAGAAAAAAAAAGTGAATCAAACATAAAGAAATGGATGAAAATATGTGGACTACTCAAGACATGATTGAAATAATGAACATTTGATCAGAAGAAGCCGTAGAAGAATGAACTAGCACCTGAAGCTAGCAAACATCAAGGTTCAAACCAAACAGAAGAACCATTCGAGACTCAAGACCAAGCTTCAGGAGACTTATATATAGGAATCTTGTAACTCGTAGCTAATAGGCTTGTTTAGTTTTTGTATTTTTATTTAGGTGTAATAAGGAGTTCAGCAAGCAGTAACATCAACAACAGTGAAATTATATCTTTTCGATAGTCCCGGCTATCAAAACTTTCAGAACTACATTGACCTGATTGTTTTATGGCCGAGGATATGTAGGCAACCACGGAAGCAAGGTTCGATCAAGCTTTTTTAAAATGCTTCCTATGGAGTATCAAACGGACAAATATTATTTATATTGCTAACTTTATCTTTGCCCGAAACTCTTCATGTTATCGAGCAAAGAGGGGCAGCTGTGAGCACATAGTTTTGCTCTAATGTCAAATTACTCCTACACAATATTTCAAAATAGTTTTAAATTAGTTTATAGAATTTTAGGAATTTTTCTATTTGATTTGTTTTGTGTTTAGTTATGTTTTGCATATTTAGTAGCATTTTAAATCCTAAAACTAAAAAACATATTTTATATTTTAATCTTTATATTTTTAGGTCCTAATTACATGTTAATTGTATTACTAGATATAAAAATAACAAAAAGTAATAATACACTATTTAATTTCCATGCATTTTAGTGTGATTAATTAATTGGTTTAATTTGTTAATTCACGCTTTAATTAGTTTGAATATTAAGGAAAATAGTTTAGTTATGCAAAATTGGATTTAATTAGGTTTAGGATATAAAGTGGTTAATTTTGAAGAGATAAAGGAAGGGAAGAGGGCCATTGAGCTTTGAAACCAAACCGGGCCGTTGTGCCAGGCTCAAGTCATCGTCCCAGCCCCATACCAATCCATTTCAGCTGGTCTTCATGAAACTACCCAAACGATGTAGTTTTACACCAAAACTACGTTGTTTTCTCCTACCCAACAATTAAAATGACTAAACCTTTCCCCTAATTTCATAATTTATTTCATATACCCTCAAAATACCCAAACCCTAGCTGCCCCAATTCCCAAATGCTCTCAAGCCTCCCCCCACCTTACTTCGTTGTCTTCTGCCGCCCGAAAATCGCCATCCGGCAGTGGACCTTCACCAAACAACACAAAAATATCACCCTGCAACCTCCACCTCCACCACCTCCTCATTCCCAATCCACCCTCAATTTACCCAAAATATCCCTCAATCTTTTAAATTTAAAAATCTAAAAATAAAAATCACACCTTTATGACCCTTTTCGCTAATTACCCTTCAAACCATCTTCCCCCACCTTGAATCAAACACCAAATGAAAGGTCTTTGAAAGACCTACCATTTGGCATTACTGTCTTTCCCAAATCTATTACCGGAGTACCTTTGATCGGCGTTGACCAACCATAATTTTCTAAGCCTCTCCTTACCCACATTTAAGGCTGCTTTACACCTTCACGTGTTAAAAGCTTAGGGAGTATTTGAGGCTATAAATTTGTCAATATTTAAATATCCCCCACCTTTTTAATTCTTTGGCCGGCCAGTTGATTAGTATCATTACACATAGCACTGGATTTACTCTCGAGCACGAGTTAGTACTCATGTTGCGACATTGGCCACTGACCGAAGTTTCTCTTATCAGTATTTTGGATCTGTTGGTAATTTCTTTCCTCTACTTCTATAGTTTGCCTCTTTAGTTAATTTTGTTGATTTATTTCTTGTTCTAAAGTTAATTAATTGCATATGGTTCAAATTTAATTACACTAGTATTAAGATTGTTTACTTGTTAACTCTAAGTTCTTCCTAGCTCTTCAAAATGGAATCTGAATTTGACCGCTCTTCTAGATAGTAATTTGTTTGATTTAATTGCAAGAAGGTCTGGGCCTGTTCTGTTGGATAGTTAGGCCCAACCAATGTAAAGTCCAATAAGAAAATAGTACTTATGGGCTTGTTGGCCTACGACCCAGGCATAATGTTGATAAGAAAAAGTAATTGACAGGGGCTGGAAGGGTACTTTAGGGTTTTAACTTAAGAAATAATTATAATGACTACCTAGGAGCTTCTAGAAGAGGGAAAAAGGGCTGACTAGCAAAAATAGGTCAATTGTATGGGGTCTAAGTGAACAAAAAAGAAAAAGAAGGGATTAACAGAGAATAGAAAAATCTAAAGGTTGTCCTAATTTTTCTATTATAAAAGGACACATTCTCACCCACTTTTGGACATCTTCACACGCCTAAGAGAGAGCAACAACTGAAAACTCTAGAATTCCAAATCTGAGCTTCAAAATATCTTAAGAAAAACAACAAAAAATTGAAGTAAACATCAGAGAGCTAATTCAAAATTTAGTTCCTTTTCTTCATATTCCTTGGGGTTTGAGGTTAAATCAAATTGTTGAAGGACTGTTTTATTGCTAGCTGTTTGCTGGACGTTTATTTGCCGAGCTCCAATTAGCTGATTCTTTTGTCTTTATTTGGCTGGTATTCTATTTTTTCTGCTGCAGCTAAGTACACATCTCAAACCTGTATTTGTTCCTTGATTTACAATAAAATTCTAGTTGTTTCTTCTTAGCTCACATGCTGTAATTGATTGAATCAATTGTCAATTTTGTTCTTAACATAAATAGAAGTTTTATTGAGTTTACTTAAAGTGTTTAATTTAATCAGTATCTGAAACATGTTGTAGATCTAATTAATAGTAATGATTTGCTTAGAAATTGATTCTGTGATTAGAATAACAGACCTCATATGCTTGGTTTGACTTCAATCTGTAAATTTCTTCATTAAACACATGTGGTTCTGTTTGATATTGAATTGCTGGTACTCGAGTTTGCTTATATGAAAATTAAGTTTGATGCTTTTATGATTCATGATTGTTACTAGAATCTTTAATAATCCATTTAAGCCAAACTTTAATAGAGTTAATTTTGAAAATTGTTATTATCATAAGATCTCAAATATGACTTTTGATGTAACGAATTAGTACTGTATTCTGAACTTCGATAATTACATGTTGATATTTTTGGAAAGATTATGTTGTTTCTTTCACTTTTTGTCATCTGTTAGGCTGTCTTTGGTTGCTGTATTTCCCAGAAGTATTGGGCCTGAATATTTGGCCCATGTAGAATTACACCATCAATTAGGGAGTCCTGAGGTTTTTAACCTCAATCCGTATTTGGGCTCAGTTTAGACCCATTATAGAAGTCTAAATTTCTCGAGTATAAGGGCCTGCTTCTCTGGACGAGTTTATGGAGCGTTGGGCCTCATTTCTAGCCCAATCGTGTTGCACTCCACACCTGTAACAGGTCCAAAAGTGAACATATTACTTGGCACTCCATTTACTTTGTAACTAATGAATCAACCAATAATAGTTCTGTTATAGTCTTTTGTGAGGACCTGATAGATTATTTATAGGTTTAACCTTCAATTATGTGTTATGAAACCTCGACTAGCTGCGTTTATCATTTTTTAATTTGTGTGTGCAGTCCGTGTCCTTTTCCGGAAGGTTTTTATGTTAAAATTTGATAAAAATGTGAAATCGTGCCTTCAAACTCATTTGAGTTGATATTATATAATATTTTAAGCAAACAGGCATGGATCAGTATTTTGACAGTCTTAGTGGGTCTGTATAGTGATTTAGAATTTAGGTGTATGCCCGGAATCAAATTCGAAAGTCCCTAGTTCGAACTATCGCCATTTGTTGAAAACTAGAAGTTTAAAGGTTTAAAGAAATTCCAAGTGTGACCATGGTTTGACTTTGTTGCTACCGGGTCCAGATTTGGGTTCCGGAACTTGGTATAGGTTCATTACTGTATTTATGACTTGTATGCAAAATTGGGTGCAAAACGGAGTTGATTTGACGTGATTCGGACGTCCGGTTGTAAAATGATAGTTCTTAAGCTTTTTTGAAAAATTTCATTGTGGTGTCTAATTCGTAGTTCTAGGAGTTATTTCGGTGTTTTGATCACGTGAGCGAGTTTGTATGATATTTTTGGACTTGTGTGCATGTTTGGTTTGGAGCCCTGAGGCCTCAGGTGAGTTTCGGATAGGCTGCAAATGATTTTGAACTTAGCAATTCTCATTTTCTTGACTTCTGCTGGTTTATGGTGCATGCTTTTTCGTGATCGTGAAGAGTAGTTGGGACGGGGTGGATTTTACTCAATGCGAACGCGAGGCTTTGGTCACGAATGCGGAGCAGCGGGGGGACTTCCCTTCCCAAATGCGAACACATAGCATTAGAAAGGCGGGGGCTGGGAAATGGATTTACTCTCCGCGAACGCGAGCCCAGGCTTGCGAACGCGAAGGCAAGGTGGTCTAAGCCTATGCAAACATATAGAGTATTTCACGATCGCATAAGACCATTGGGCAGTGCCTTTCGCCAACGTGTCAGGTGTCTCACGATTACGATGAACACCTGACGCCCAGTCATTTAAACTTCTAAAAAATGGGATTTCACCCATTTTTCACCATTTTTCAATTATTGTTCGGCCTAGAGGCGATTTCGAAGAGAAAATTCATCATCCTTTCATATGTAGCTTACTTTAACTCATTTTCTTCTATTTATACCATAACCCATTAATTTATAGTCTTAATCTTTGTTCTTTCATGGTAGAAAATTAGGAATTTGGGGAGAATTGGGTTTTTTGCGAATTTCAGATTTAGACCTCAAATTGGGGTCGGATTTCTAAACTAATTACATAATCGGTCTTGGGGGTGAATGAGTAAATGGGTTTTGGTCTGAATCTCAAGTTTTGACCAAGCGGGCCCAGGGTTGACTTTTGGGAAAAAGTGTAAATATCTTAACTTTATGTATTGTAATTGAATTCCCTAGCCATATTTGATGTTATTGAGTCGATTTTAGTTAGATTTGGTTGGTTCAGAGGCGGATTTTAGAGGAAAGGCCTCGGTAGATCTTTGATTTGCTTGCAGAGCGAGGTACGTTTCGTGGTTAATCTTGACTTGAGGGATTAGGACTTGTTTACCTATTTGCTACGTGTTTAATGGGTGGGTACAACGTATATGTGAGGTGGCGAGTACTTATGCATTGTTGTTGGTTTAAAGCATGCGGGTAGAACTTGTTTCCTTATGATTTATTGCCTCTTTAATTATGACATCCATGCTTAGATTAGATTATTACTTGTTTGATCGTTCCTTCCGTATTTATGGATTAATTGTGATGGTTGAGTATTTTGGATGTTGAGGTTTGGTATCTTGGAATCATTATTGACGTAAAGTACATCCTTTGACTTATTTATCTCCCGAATTTTTATATTCATTACTAAATGGTAAGGAAGAGTGTTAAAGCATGAAGGGTGATGCTGTGCCATTATTTTACTTCATTTATTGATTAATACATAGTGAGAAAGAGAGATAAAGCACGAAGGGTGATGGCGTGCCATCTATATCAATTATTCCTTGTTACATGGGCAATTCGAGAGTAAAAGCACGAAGAGTGATGCCGTACCATTTCATTCTACTTATGTCATTATTTCATGGTAAGGATGAGAGTAAAAGCACGAAGTGTGATACCGTGCCCTCTTTATTCCGTATGTTTATCAGTATTTATTGGTTGATGATTTATTTGACCGTCTGATGTTGTCATTCCTGTTGTAGTTATTGTATCTTGTCCCTCCTTTCGCATGTCCCCTCCCAACTGTACATATTAAATCTCTATTTTGTTGTTGTTTGGTACATGTGTCTATGTTTGTATGGGTTTAATTATATGAGTGTCCTGTCAGAGCCTCTTCACTACCTCGTCGAGGTTAGACCCGACACTTATGAAGTACATTGAGCCGGTTGTACTCATACTATACTCTGCACTTCTTATGCAGATTTTAGTACTGGTCCCAACTGTACGTGAGGTGCACTAGCTTAGGTTATCACATTTGGAGACTTAAGGTTGATCTGCTGACGTCCACAAACCTTAAAGTCCCCTTCTTCTTTATTCTTTTACTGTTCATTTTATTTGAAACAGTTGTATTTATTTCATACTCTATTTGTATAACTTCTAGTAGCTCATTCACTTGTGACATCAGATCCGGGGCTGTACTAGATATTTCAGTTGTTATGGTTTTTTGCACTTTACTTCAGAATTTTATTTCAGTTATTTCAGTTTCTTTATTATTATTTAATTTAACCTATAAAAAATATGGATAAACTATTCTGACGTTGGCTTGCCTAGCAAGTGAAATGTTAGGCGCAATCACGGTCCCGAGAGTGGGATTTTTGGGTCGTGACAAGTTGGTATCAGAGCACTAGGTTGCCTAGATCTCACGAGTCACGAGTAAGCTTAGTAATGTCTAGAGGATCGGTACGTAGGCATCTATACTTATCTTCCATAGGCTATGGAGTTTAGGAAAAACAAATGTCACTTCTTTCTTACTCTGTCGTACGGTTTTATTCTATCATTGATGATTTAACCCTTCTATTCTTGTTCTCTTGCAGATGACGAAGACATGCACTGCATCTACCACCGGACAGGATTCGGAGCCCCCTGTGGAAGCTATGACTAGGGGCAGAGGTCGAGGTCGAGGTTGAGGTCGCGCTAGAGGCCGAGGCATAGGAAGAGGCAGAGCTCGAGCAGCAACACCCGCAGTGGAGCCTCAAGTAGATTTCAAGGAGGAGGTTCCAGCTCAGACTATACCAGTCGGACCATCTTAGGTCCCCAAGGGGTTCATAGCCACTCCAGTGCTTCAGGACGCTCTAGTCCATTTGGTGGGCCTTATGGAGAGTGTGGCCCAGACCGGTACATTTTCGGTGGCACCAGCCATATCCTGGGCTGGGGGAGGAGCATAGACTCCCGCTACTCACACTCCGGAGCAGGTGGCTCTCCAGCTTTAGACTCCAGCAGCCCCGTCACGAGGTGCTGCAGAACATGTGTATAGCTGAGACCAATAGAGTCAATTTTTCTGCATTTCCCTAAGATCAATTCACACAACTATTTCTAGAGAAGTTCATCCATGTCATCCTGCGAGGGGAGTACCACAGGAAGTTTGAGCGACTTCAGTAGGGTGGTACGACTGTCACCTAATACGAGACTCGATTTGTGGACTTAGATCGCCATGCCACTATCTTGCTTCCTACTAAGAAGGAGCGAGTGAGGAGATTTTTTGATGGTCTCACTTACACTATCAGGCTTCATATGGCTAAGGAGACATGGAGTGATATTTCCTTTCAGACAACCGTTGATGTTGCGAGACGTATCAAGTTAGTCCATACTCAGGAGAGGGGGTCTGTGTCAGATAAGAGGCCCCGTCATTCGGGTAGTTTCAGCAGTGCCTTATCTGGAGGCAGGGGTTCTTTTGGTAGAGGTAAGCCTCCCGGGCCATTTCATTTAGCACTTCAGTTATCCCATAGTGCTTCAGGGAGCCGTGGTCCTTACGTGCCTCATTATGGAAAACCAGACTACAGTGCACCACCACCTCTGATCTAGAGCTATCAGAGTGGTCATCCAGGTCCTCAAAGATAGTTCTAGGGTTAGCAGTCATAGCAGCCAAGGGCTTGTTATACTTGTGGTGATCCTAGGCACATTGCTAGATTTTGCCCCAGGTCACAGGGCAGCGTGTAACAACAGGGTTCTCGTGCCATGATTCCGGCACCAGTTGCTCCACCGCCCGCTCAACCTGCTAGAGGCAGGGGTCATGCAGCCATAGGTGGAGGTCAAGCCATTAGAGGTGGAGGTCAGGCCGTTAGAGGTGGAGGCCATGCAACTAGAGTCCGCCCCAGAGATATAGTTCAGAGTGATAGGCCCAAGCCCCGATGTTATGCTTTCCCATCTAGGTCTGAGGTTGAGTTATCTAATGTCGTTATCACAAGTATTATTCCCATTTGCCATAGAGATTCCTTAAATCTGTTTGATCCGGGATCTACTTATTCCTACGTGTCATCCTATTTTGCTTTATATCTGGTTGTGCCTCGTTATTCTTTTAATGCTCTTGTGTATATGTCCATGCATGTGAGAGATTCTATTGTTGTAGATTATGTCTATCGCTCGTGTGTGGTTACTATTGGGAATCTTGAGACTAGTGTAGATCTTCTACTTCTTGATATAGTAGACTTTGATGTTATCTTGGGTATGGATTGGCTGTCACCTTATCATGTTATATTGGATTGTCACGCCAAGATAGTGACCTTATCCATGCCAGGGTTACCTCTACTAGAGTGGAGATGGACTCCTGGTCACTCTACCAGTAGGGTTATTTCCTATGTGAAGGCTCGATGTATGGTCGAGAAGGGATGTCTAGCTTATTTGGCCTATGTCCTTGATTATAGTATGGAGGTTCCTTCCATGGATTCAGTGTCAGTTGTTCATGAGTTTTCAGAGATGTTTCCTGCAGATCTGCCGGGGATGCCACTCGACAAAGATATTGATTTATGTATAGATCTAGCTCCAGGCACTCAGCCCATTTCTATTCTAACATACCATATGGTGCCACCTGAGTTGAAGGAATTGAAGGAGCAATTGCAAGATTTACTTGATAAGGGCTTCATTAGAACTAGTGTCTCGCCCTGGGGTGCGCCCATGTTGTTCGTGAAGAAGAAGGATGGGTCGATGAGGATGTGTATAGACCATCGACAGTTGAACAAAATCACTATCAAGAATAAGTATCCGTTGTCGAGGATTGATGACTTATTTGATCAGCTTCAGGGTGCCAAGGTGTTTTCGAAGATCGATTTGAGGTCTAGTTACCATCAGTTGAGGATTAGGGCATCTGATGTCCCTAAGACAGCTTTTCGAACTCGGTTTAGTCATTATGAGTTCCTAGTGATGTCATTTGGGTTGAGAAATACCCCAGCAACATTTATGAATTTGATGAACCGGGTGTTCAAGCTCTATTTGGATTCTTTGATATTGTATTCATTGATGATATCTTGATTTACTCCTGCAGTCAAGAGGAGCATGAGCAGCATCTTCGGATTGTACTTCAGACTCTGAGAGATAGCCAGTTATATGCCAAGTTTTCAAAGTGTGAGTTTTGGTTAGACTCAGTCGCCTTTTTCGGACATGTTGTATCAGTAGAGGGCATAAAGATGGATCTGAAGAAGATTGAAGCAGTTTAGAACTGGCCTAGACCTACTTCAGCTATAGAGATCTGGAGTTTCTTGGAATTGGCGGGTTATTATCACCGGGTCGTGAATGGGTTTTCATCCATAGCAGTCCCATTAACTATATTGATCCAGAAGGGTGCCCCGTTCAGATGGTCGAACGAGTGTGAGTTGAGCTTTCAGAAGCTCAAGACTGCTGTTACATCCCATGTTTTTATAAATGGAAGTACACCATAAGTAATTTGGTATAAGCTCGGAAATGAGATATTACATTCCGCATTTTCGTACGTTAAAGTTTCGTCCTTAGTTAATCGATGTAGACTCGGGGATGGTATTATCTCGAGGTTATACACATCTATTCTATTTATAACGAGCGATAAGTAAGTGTCGTGAAGGATAAAGGATAAATAAATCAAAGAAAATGAGTTTCGTTGAAGGTTGTCGATTTGGGATAAAATACAGTCCGAGCTACAATACCCGACATTTATGGACTAATGCCATACAAGGTACCGCACGACCCCGATAGTAGGATACGCAAAGTGTATTAAAAGTGAGTAGTATTTTAAGTAATTTGAGATAATTATTGATTATGTGGATAATTATGTATTTTTAGTGGGAGATTAACTAAATAATTAAGCTAATTAAGCTAATTAAGTAATTAAAGTTATGGATAACTTTAAAGGACCTAAACGTGGCAGCAAATCCCCTAGAAAATAATGACTCTTAGTTCATTAAGGTTAGGTGGCATAGTTAGGAAGCCTTTAGGCAACACTTAGCCACAAAGTGGGCCCCATAAGCTTACAAATTTAAGAGACTTTCTTACCTTATCAAGATGGGATACAAGATTGCTAAGTTACGGATGAGGGCTCAAATTTTGTGTTTAAACCTTCATAATATGTCAAGAACAAAGACACCTCTTTTCTTATGATTTAAATACAAAGACTTGTAAGTAAGGTGGTAAGTACAAAACCTTTTATTTCTATTATTTGAATACAAAAGACTTCATCTCAGAACTTAGCAACACTTCACTTCATAACATAACGTTAGCAATTCTTACAATTCAAGTTCCTACAAAGACATTAACAATGAGATTTCTTCAACCAAATCCAACGAAGAATTATTAGAAGCTTAACAACGTAAAAATTTTGCGGTTCTAAAAGAGTAAGTTGTAACCTTTTCCAAAAATATCATACGGATTTTTCCTACTCCAGGTATGTTAAGGCTATCCCTTCTTTCTTTTGGCATGATCTATAGGACCCAAACGAAACGAGCAAATGCACAATTTACATAAATGACTCTATTCATAGAAATACTAGATATGTCTATATTCTTGATTTCCCATGTGAATTATTATTATATCTGCTGTTCATGGGTCTCAGAAAAATACGTATTTGATAAAGTTTATCTGAAAGGCATATTGATTTTTATGGTATTCCGAGAAAATCTTATTAACGTATTTCTTATGTATTTCATTCATTTATACATGTATATTGACCCATGACTAGATGGCGTTAGATACGTGTATATATGTATATTATATTTAAATAGGATATGGGAAAAAAGATACGGTGTTATATATGCACCACCACCTGATCAGCTGGTATACGATGATGATGTTTCCCATAGTGGCCGAGATGATATGATGGGATTCCCTCAGAGGCCTGATGATGTTATGAAATATGTACCTATGCATGACATGACATTCATACGTATATGCATGACACTATGAGTATTTCATGATTTACAGAGTTATCCAGACTTACAAGTTGAGTCATTTACTCTATATTTCTTCCAGGTCTGTTATGTACTTATTTATGTGTCTTACATACTCGGTAAATTATTTGTACTGATGTCTCTTTTGCAGGGGGAAGATGCGTTTCATACCCCCAGGTCCTGATAGACAGATCGAGAGTCCTCCAAGTAAGTTATCAGCTCAGCGGAAGGTGTTGGTGCACTCTATTTGCTCCGGAGTTGCTTATGTAGTCAGTATGATTAGGACATATACTAATTAGTATGGCGGGGACCTGTCCCGACCTTTCTGATATTTATGTACTCTTAGAGGCTTGTAGACATATGTCGTATATGTGAAAGATTGTATGGCCTTGTCGGCCTATGTTTTGAGTTTATAAATGATTGTGTTGGCCTATAAGGCCAGTATGTCACTTGTATATGATGATGTAATAAGAAAGATACATTACGTTGGTACTCGGTTGAGTAAGGTACCGGGTGCCCGTTGCGGACCATCGGTTTGGGTCGTGACAAAAGTGGTATCAGAGCAGTTCTGTCCTAGGGAGTCTACAAGCCGTGTCTAGCAGAGTCTTGTTTATGGGTGTGCTGTGCACCACACTTATAAGTAGGAGGCTACAAGGCATTTAGGATTGTCACTCTTTGTTCCTACTCTAGATCGTGTGGTAGAGGTCAGTTGTAAGAACTCAATTTCCTAAACTCTATCTTACTTATTGTACGATTGAGTCAGAGGAACTCAATTTTATCATGCTTATGATGGATAAATATGAGGTATTTAGCAAATCATGTCAATACTAAGATGTGTAAGCTTCTTGATAAGGATCCCTAAGGCAAGAATGCCTATCCACTCTTACGGTAAAAAGGAATACGGAGGGAGACACAAGTTTCAGCAAGTAAAAGAAGCAAGGTGAAGAAGGGTACGAGATGCCCAGTTAATGAAGGTTAATAGTATTTACAATTCAGGTAGAGGAATATAAGCCTTTTGAGCTACCTTCAACAGTAACAGAGGCACGTACAATTGGCTACATTGATTTTAGTTATGCCCTATGAGAGCTAACAGATATGGTTTAAGAGAAGGACGAGATATCAGGATCTGGCTGGGATTTGAGTGACCCAAAATGGTGGATGGATTGTTTGCATTAGTTGACATTTCCAAAGGATATTGCAAATATGCTAATAGATCTCCTAGTGAGACACCCAGATAGTGCACTCTAAATAGTATAGCTAGATATGAGTACTACAAAGATAGGCACTGAAAGCCTTGAAGGGATAAATATTACCTTACTATGGCTCCCGTCCCTAGTAGAGAAAGAATGTTAGGCAACCCGAAGAGCCAGTAGATGGAGCAAGGGGAGCTAAAAGAAAAATAATGTCCTGTTGAAATTTTCAAAATAAAGTGTTAGACAGAAATGTTAGCGGGAAATGAGAAGAGAGTTAATGAAGCGTTATGAGTAAGATGTGATGCATAGATGACAACGGTAGATAAGAAAATGATAGTATTACAGAGTCTATAGTCAAGTGAAGGGAAAGACAAGAGGTGACAGGCCTTGAGACAACAAAAGCATATAGGCCATAAAGTCATATCCTCACTTCAAAAAATAAGTTCTTGACTCCGACGCAACTACCGAAAGGAAACGTTAGACCCCAGAATAATAGAAATCAGTATGGGCTGGTGAACAAGATACACTAAACATGAATTAGGGACGGAGTGACTTGATACTAGTCAGCATCATGAGAATTGCAGATTTGTGTTGCGGCGATAATAGAATGGACAACAAAAGACGATTCATGAGAAATTCAGAGAATGGTCATTTAGGAAGACGCTTCCCTAAAAGCAAGCAATATGAACAAAGTTAAACTTAAGGGATTGTATGTGCCGGTTGCACTAAGTGTCACCATTACGAGTAAGGAAATTTGTTATCCTTGGTACAGAAGGATTGCCACAAGGCAAGTAAGGGTCATTGATGTTGTGAAACGACGCCAAGGATGAGGAGGTAAAACATCTATAGGTAGATCTTCGTGGCTTCAGCTCTTAGTACTCCCCTAAAGGGGGGAATATAGAGTGATGTGGCATTAGGTCAGAATTAAGTGGTTCTAGTGACTATGGAGTGATAAAGCAAGAATGCAATAAAAATGAAAAAGGAATGAGATGGAACTTATCCAAATCCTATAGATATGCTACGATTCCAGAACATTATGCAAACACGACGTCAAGGAAATGAAGTAAGGGTCCCGACCCAAGACGTTATTGATAAATAAGGAGCCAATGCGAGACGTAAGTTATGGCAAAGTAAATAACCCAAGAACGATTACGCGGAATATTGAGATGAGAATGGGCCAAAGAGTAGTTAGTAATTGATCAGGAAGAGCATAGTTATGGCTAGATAGTAGGTTACAGATGAATCAGCAGATCGTGCAAGATAAGCATAGTAAAATCCAATAGTGAATTCAGCCTAGCAGTAATGTCATTGTAATACTTGAGATATATTCATATAGGAGACGGGGTAGTTGAAGGTACCGTATGAATGTTACGGGAATAAAAGAGAGTGCCGCTAGGAAGACAGTCAAAATATTAGTTCAGAGGCAACCCTACAAGTACAAGGGCATAGAGATAAGTAACTACGAATAAATATAGGCAAGAAAGGACATCAAAAGGTCCGTAATAAGCTCACAGCTTTACAAGAGTCAGAGGGGCCTCCCTAAATACTACAATGAAAAACTAGCTGAGAAAGTAAGGAAGAAGGCTTCAACCTAAGTTCAGTGACCTAAGGAGGGAATGGTCTTATAACAACAATCTCACAATAACATTGTATGAAATCCATAAGAAAGTGGCACCTACCATGGCCAATGAGTGGGGAGTAAAACCGAAATTAATATTCGAGACCATATGAGTTGCACAAAAATCTCAGCATATGTGAGAACTCAGATAAGCTAAGTAGGCACGCAAAAAGGGGGCAGAAAGACCGGGAAAAGTAATTGCTTACGTTTGAAGAAAGATGAGATGGAACAAAAAGAATTATTCGATTCATGATCCAGAGTTAGTTACGTTACGAACACACCTAAGAGTTTGAAAGTACTTAAGAGTTTGAAAGTTTTATACATGCAGCATATACAACCGTAGAAGATTTCGGTATAAGTTAAAAGAAAGAATTGAGCCTAGGTCATAGACGAAGGATTGTATTATTAAAGGATTGTATCATGTATATTCCTCAATGCCCATTAAAGGTTAAACGTAATAACTAATACCATAAACCGCAGATCAGGAGGTAGCTTAAGCCTAGATAAAGGCTGATCAGAAGAAGGAGGAAGCTAAAGAGTTACATCAACGAAGTAAATCAAAAATCTGATTATTTGACCCAGAAAATTATAGAAATCGTGATTGAGAACATTACAGGATCACTCTTAATATCAAAGGTACCAAAGGGATAGTACAACAACCATATTCTATAACGGCCCTACCATAAAGCCAGTAGTACCAGCCTCATAAGAAGTCAGTACGAAGCTTCAAGCTATGGACGTGAATTATACCTATGTGGAAGGTGATAAAAGATACAAAGTACGAGATGAGATTAAATTATTCTTAAGATAAACAGTAATGAAGAAGCGTTAAAAGACTTAGCTTTATGCATATAAGATAAGCAACAAGAGTAACCTGGAGTTTGGTCGCAGACCTCAGTAACAATAAATCAAAGTAAGAGTTACGGTATTGTATGGCCTACCTAGATGAAGTAAAGCTAATGACGCCCAGAGGAACAACTTGACATAATTTTGTATATGTTCACGAAGTGAGGCCTAGAGATTGGCTAAGAGCTGGAGGAAAGAGGAGAGAAGCATCGCATAGGCACACATACAAAGTTAGAGTCGTACAGGCTGCATGATAGAAGGTAGCAACAATTACGAGATTAGAAGGATTTCGACTACAAGTCATAGTGTGAGAAAGAGGCCTAAAGGGAGGAATGCCTTGGCCTTTGGATTTACTCAAAGAATAGTTGCCTAAATGGCAAGAAGAGTATTAAAGTATTCGCATTAGCTATGGGTTATGAGAATGATAAGTGCATCAGTCAACATTCGAGGACGAATGTTTCAAAGGGGGGAATGATATTACACCCCATATTTTCATACATGGAAGTACACCATAAGTAAATTGATATAAGCTCGAAAATGAGATATTACATTTCGCATTTTCATACATTAAAGTTTTGTCTTTAGTTAATCGGCGTAGACTAGGGGATGGTATTATCTCGAGGTTATACGCATCTATTCTATTTGTAACGAGCGATAAGTAAGTGGCGTGAAGGATAAAGGGTAAACGAATCAAAGAAAATGAGTTTCGTTGAAGGTTGTCGATTTGGGATAAAATATGGTCCGAGCTACAATACCCGATATTTATGGACTAATGCCATACAAGGTGCGCCACGACCACGATAATAGGATACGTAAAGTGTATTAAAAGTGAGTAGTATTTTAAGTAATTTGAGATAATTCTTGATTATGTGGATAATTGGGTAATTATAAATTTTTAGTGGGAGATTAACTAAATAATTAAGCTAATTAAGTAATTAAAGTTATGGATAACTTTAAAGGACCTAAACGTGGCAGCAAATCCCCTAGAAAATAATGACACTTAGTTCATTAAGGTTAGGTGGCATAGTTAGGAAGCCTTTAGGCAACACTTAGCCACAAAGTGGGCCCCATAAGCTTACAAATTTAAGAGACTTTCTTACCTTATCAAGATGGGATACAAGATTGCTAAGTTACGGATGAGGGCTCAAATTTTGTGTTTAAAACTTCATAATATGTCAAGAACAAAGACACCTCTTTTCTTATGATTTAAATACAAAGACTTGTAAGTAAGGTGGTAAGTATAAAACCTTTCATTTCTATTATTTGAATACAAAAGACTTCATATCAGAACTTAGCAACACTTCACTTCATAACAGAACGTTAGCAATTCTTACAATTCAAGTTCCTACAAAGACATTAACAACAAGATTTCTTCAACCAAATCCAACGAAGAATTATTAGAAGCTTAACAACGTAAAAATTTTGCGGTTCTAAAAGAGTACAGTACAACCTTTTCCAAGAATATCATACGAATTTTTCCTACTCTAGGTATGTTAAGGCTATCCCATCTTTCTTTTGGCATGATCTATACGACACAAACGAAACGAGCAAATGCACAATTTTCATAAATGACTCTATTCATAGAAATACTAGATATGTCTATATTCTTGATTCCCCATGTGAATTATTATTGTATCTTCTGTTCATGGGTCTCAGAAAAATACGTATTTGATAAAGTTTATCTGAAAGGTATATTGATTTTTATGGTATTCTGAGAAAATCTTATTAACGTATTTCTTATGCATTTCATGAATTTATACATGTACATTGACTCATGACCAGATGGCATTATATACGCGTATATATGTATGTTATATTTAACTGGGATATGGGAAAAAGGATACGGCATTATATACGCACCACCACCTGATCAGCTGGTATACATTGATGATTTTTTCCATAGTGGCCGAGATGATATGATGGGATGCCCTCAGAGGCCTGATGATGTTATGAAATATGTATCTATGCACGACATGACATTCATACGCATATGCATGACACTATGAGTATTTCATGATTTACAGAGTTATCCAGACTTACAAGTTGAGTCATTTACTCTATATTTCTTCCAGGTCTGTTATGTACTTATTTATGTGTTTTACATACTTGGTATATTATTTTGTATTGACGTCCCTTTTGCCTGGGGACGATGCGTTTCATGCCTGCAGGTCCTGATAGACAGGTCTAGAGTCCTTCAAGTAAGCTATCAGCTCAGCGGAAGGTGTTTGTGCGCTCCATTTGCTCCGGAGTTGCTTATGTGGTCAGTATGATTAGGACTTGTACTGATTAGTATAGCGGGGCCCTGTCCCGACCTTTATGACATTTATGTACTCTTAGAGGCTTGTAAACATATGTCGTGTACGTGAAAGATTGTATGGCCTTGTCGGCCTATGTTTTGAGTTTATAAATGATTATGTTGGCCTATTAGGCACATATGTCACATGTATATGATGATGTAATAAGAAATATATGCTATGTTGGTACTTGGTTGAGTAAAGTACCAGGTGCCCGTCGCGGCCCATCGATTTGGGTCGTGACAACTGCTTTGACTACGACACCAGTGTTGGTGTTGCCCACCGGTTCAGGATCTTAGACGAAGTATTGTGATTCATCTTGTATTGGGCTCGGTGCAATATTAATGCAGGATGGCAAGGTGTTTGCATACGTGTTGTGTCAGTTAAAGGTTCATGAGAAGAATTACCATGTTCATGACTTAGAGTTGGCAGCCATTATTCATGCGCTGAAGATTTGGAGGCACTCTCTTTTCGGTGTGTCGTGTGAGGTATTCACGGATCATCGGAGTCTATAGTATTTGTTCAAGCAAAAGGATCTCAACTTAAGGTAGAGGAGGTGGTTGGAGCTGTTGAAAGACTATGATATCACCATTTTGTATCATCCCGGGAAGGCCAACGTGGCGGCCGATGCCTTGAGTAGAAAGACAGTGAGTATGGGTAGCCTTGCGTATATTCCAGTTGGTGAGAGACCGCTGTAGCAAATGTTAAGTCTTTGGCCAATCAGTTTGTGAGGTTAGATGTTTTGGAGCCCAGCCGCATTTTAGCTTGCACAGTCGCTTGGTCTTCCTTATATGAGCGTATCATAGAGCCTCTGTATGATGATCCCCATTTACTTGTCCTTAGGGACGCGGTGCAGCACAGTGGTGTCAACTAGGTTACTGTTGGAGATGATGGAGTTTTGAGGATGCAAGGTCATATTTGTTTGCCCAATGTGGATGGGCTGCGTGAGTTGATCCTTGAGGAGGCCCACAGTTCTCGGTATTCTATTCACCCGTGTGCCGCCAAGATGTATCAGAACTTGTGGCAGCATTGTTGGTGGAGGAGGATGAAGAAGGATATAGTTGCATATGTAGCTCGGTGCCTAAATTGTCAACAAGTAAATTACGAGTCATCAGAGACCTGGTGGTTTGCTTCAGAAGTTAGAGATTCCTGAGTGAAAGCGGGAGCATATCACTATGAATTTTGTTGTTGGACTCCCACGGACTCAGGAGACGTTCGATGCGGTATGGGTCATTGTGGATAGGTTGACCAAGTCGGCACATTTCATTCTAGTGGCAGCTACTTATTCTTCAAAGCGGTTAGTTGATATCTACATCCACGAGATCGTCTGTCTTCACGTTGTGCCCGTTATATCATTTCAGATCGAGGTATGCATTTTACCTCGCACTTCTGGCGGACTGTACAACGTGAGTTGGGTACGCAGGTTGAGTTGAGCACAACATTTCATCACTAGACGGATGGACAGTCCGAGTGCACTATTCAGATATTGGAGGTTATGTTTCGCGCTTGTGTTATAGACTTCAGGGGTTCCTGGGATCCGTTCTTGCCGCTTGCAGAGTTTGCCTACAATAATAGCTATCAGTCTACCATTCAAATGGCTTCATATGAGGCATTGTATGGGAGGTAGTGCTGTTTGCCAGTTGAATGGTTCGAGCCGGGGGAGGCTCGATTGTTGGGTATAGATTTGGTACATGATGCCTTGGATAAGGTCAAGATTATTCAGGATCAACTTCGCACTGTTGAGTCTAGGCAAAAGAGTTATGCCGGCCGCAGAGTTTGTGATGTTGCATTCTTGGTCGGAGAGAGGGTGTTGCTCCGGGTTTCACCCAGGATGGGTGTGATGAGGTTTGGAAAGAAGGGCAAGTTGAGCCCTAGGTATATCAGACCCTTTGAGATTATTGAGAGAGTGGATGAGGTGGCCTACAAGCTCGCATTGCCACCCAGTTTATTAGCAGTCCATCCAGTGTTCCATGTATCCATGCTTCGGAAGTATCACGGTGATCCGTCCCATATGTTAGATTTCAGGTCAGTCCAATTGGACAAGGATTTGACTTTTGAGGAGGAGCCAGTGGCCATTCTAGCTCGATAGGTCCGACAGTTATGGTCTAAGATTTATCCTTTAGTTCGAGTGCAGTGGAGGGTTCAGCCGGTCAAGGCATCCAATTAGGAGTCTGAGTCGGATATGCGGAGTAGATATCCATACCTATTCACCCGCTCAAGTACTTTTCTATGTTCGTTCGAGGACGAATGCTTGTTTTAGAGATGGAGAATTTAATGATCCGATAGGTCATTTATAATTTTAACCTGCATTTCTGTGTTTTGAAACATTGACTTGCTCCGTTTAGCCTTCCTCGATTTGCGTGTGTAGCTCGTGTCCTTTACGAGAAGGTTTACATGTGAAAATTTTCTAAACATGTGAAATCGTGCCTTAAAACTTATTTGAGTTGACTTCGGTCAACATTTTGAGCACACAGATCCGGATTAGTGTTTTGATGGTCCTAGTGGATCCGTATTATGATTTGGGACTTGGGCGTATGCTCGGAATCTAATTCGGAAGTCCCTAGCTCTAACTATAGACATTTGTTGAAAAGTAGAAGTTTAAAGGTTTAAAGAAATTCCAAGTTTGATCGTAGTTTGACTTTGTTGCTACCGGGTCCGGATTTGGGTTCTGAAACTTGGCATAGGTTCATTACTGTATTTATGACTTGTCTGCAAAATTTGATGCAAAATGGAGCTGATTTGACGTGATTTGGATATCCAATTGTTAAAATGAAAGTTCTTAAGCTTCTTTGAAAAATTTCATTATTTTGGTGTCCGATTCGTAGTTCTAGGTATTATTTCGGTGTTTTGATCGCGCGAGCGAGTTCGTATGATGTTTTTGAACTTGTATGCTTGTTTGGTTTGAAGCCCCGGGGGCTCAGGTGAGTTTCAGATAGGCTACAAATGATTTTGAACTTAGAAATTCTGGTGTTCTTGACTTATGTTGGTTTCTGGTGCATGCTTTTTCGCTATCGCAAAGATACTCCCGCGATCATGAAGAGTAGTTGGGACTGGAGGTGGATTTTACTCAATGCGAACGCGAAGCTTTGGTCGTGAATGCAGAGGAGTGGGGGGGACTGCCCTTCACGAACGCGGACACGTAGCATTAGAGAGGCCTGGGCTAGGAAATGAATTCAATCTACACGAACGCGAGCCCAGGCTTGCGAATGTGAAGGCAAGGTCGGATAAGCCTACGTGAACGCGTAAAGTATTTCACGATCATGTAAGCCAATTGGGAAGTTCCCTTCGCTAGCGCGTCAGGTGTCTCTCGATTGCGATGAACACCCCAGTCATTTAAACTTCTAAAAAACGGGATTTCATCCATTATTGACCATCTTTCCATTAGAGCTAGACCTAGAGGCAATTTGGAAGAGAAAATTCATCATCCTTTTATAGGTTAGCATACTTTAACTCATTGTCTTCCATTTCTATCATCACCCATTAATTTCTAGCCTGAATCTTTGTTCTTTCATGGTAGATAATTAGGGATTTGGGGAGAATGGGGG
>AWOL01S0017535.1:105965-137446 GCA_000715115.1 Nicotiana otophora
TTGGATTTATACCTCAAATTGGGGTCGGATTTCGAAACTAATTACATAATTGGTCTCGGGGGTGAATGAGTAAATGGATTTTGGTCTGAATCTTGGATTTTGACCAAGCGGGCCTAGGGTTGATTTTTTGGAAAAAGTGTAAAGATCTTAAATTTATGTATTGTAATTGAATTCCCTAGCCTCGTTTAATATTATTGAGTCTATTTTGGTTAGATTCGGTTGGTTTGGAGGCGGATTTTAGAGAAAAGTCCTCGGTAGAGCTTTGATTTGCTTGCAGAGCGAGGTAAGTGTCGTGGTTAACCTTGACTTGAGATATTAAGACTTGTTTACCTATTTTCTACGTGTTTAATATATGGGTACTCCGTATATGTGAGGTGACGAGTACTTATGCGTTGTTGTTGGGTTAAAGCATGAGGGTAGATCTTGTTTCCTTGTGATTTATTGCCTCTTTAATTATGCATCCACGCTTAGATTAGATTATTACTTATTTGATTGTTCAATTCCATATTTATGGATTAATTGTGATGGTTGAGTATTTTGGAAGTTGAGGTTTGGTATATTGGAATCATTATTGGCGTAAAATACATCATTTGCATTATTTATCTCCCTAATTTTTATATTCATTACTACATGTTAAGGGAGAGTGTGAAAGCACGAAGGGTGATGTTGTGAAATTTTATTACTTTATTTATTTATTAATACATAGTGAGGAATAGAGATAAAGTACGAAGGGTGATGTCGTTCCATCTATATCAATTATTCATTGTTACATGGGTAAATCGAGAGTAAATGCACGAAGAGTGATGTCGTGCCATGCATGCATCCAAAGTAAAATCGTGAATTTGGGGAAGGTTGGCTCGGGCTCTCGATTCCTCATTTCGCCTCCACTCCTATCTTGATTCCTTGTTCGAGTCCCTTGGGTAACACCTGACTATTACAAAAATGATGTTTTAAAAATATTCATCCGCATTAAATCATTTATAAATAATGCAATTGTTTTAAAAAGATAATGCACAAAGTAAATAATTTGGTCGAGTCATAGGCTGTGACATGCTTTGAGACATTGCGACCTTCGTAACTCGAAATTTTGAGGACCCCCTCAAAATTCTGTCCCAGTTTAATGTATGCTTCTAGTGATAATCTTCTTGGCAATACTTGACGTTATGATATTGATGAAAACTCAAAATCTTGCCCCGATTTCCGACTGTAGAGGGGAATGAAGATTTTATTATTATGTGACCGAATCCATAAGGTTGCCTATCTATTCCCTCTTAAACGGGAATCAAATCAAGCGTAGTTCATGTTATATCAAAAGAAAGTGCAAATACAATCTCAAACGTAATATCTTTTAACGGTGTACGAATTGATAGGTTTTGGCCATATCTCTCCGTCCATCTTTGTAAGTATGAGTTCTCCTCCTATTAGTACTCAGTGAACCATGTAAGGACCTTGCCAGCTAGGTGAGAAATTTCCTTTTGCTTCGTCCTAATGCGGGCAGATCTGCTTCAATGCCAATTGCCCCGGTATGAATTACCTTGGTCTAACCTTCTTGTTGAAAGCCCTTGCCAATCTATTCTGGTAGAGTTGATCATGAAATAACACATTCATCCTTTTACCATCAATGAGAGTAAGTTGCTCGTACCGTCTTTGTATTCATTTCACATCGCTATGCTCGGCTTCGTGTATGATTCTTAGGGAAGGAATTTCCACCTAGGCGGGAATGATAGCTTCAGTACTATAGACCAGTAAATAGAAGGTTTCCCCAGTTGATATACTGACTGTGTTGCGGTACCGAGTAGAGCAAACGGTAGCTTCTCGTGCCACTGCTTGTAGTTGTCAACTATCTTCCTTAATATCTTCTTGATGTTCTTGTTGACATCTTCTACTGCTCCATTCATTTATGGCCTATATGCTGTAGAGTTATGATGCTTGATTTTGAATGTTTCACACATGGATTTCATCATATCTCTATTTAGATTGGCAGCATTGTCGGTAATGATCGATTCGGGTACTCCGAATCGGTAGATGATACGGTCCCAGACAAAATCTGTTACGACCTTCTTAGTCATACCTTTATAGGAGGCGGCTTCAACCCATTTTGTGAAATAATCTATGGCTACCAAGATGAATTTGTGTCCGTTGGAAGAGGCGCGTTCAATCGGTCTGATGACATCTATGACCCAGACGGAGAAAAGCCAAGGTGAACTTGTTGCATTGAGTTCATTAGGTGGTACCTGTATCATATCAGCATGTACCTAACATTGGTGGCACTTCTATACATATTTGACGCAGTTCGTCTCCATAGTCATCCAAAAATACCCTGCCCTTAATATCTTCTTGGCTAGAACAAACCTATTCATGTAAGGTCCGCAGGTTCTGGCATGTATCTCTTCGAGCAAACTAGATGCCTCATTGTCATCGACACTTCGTAGCCGACCCAAGTTGGGAGTCCTTCTATACAGAATTCCCCCGCTCTAAAAGAAGTGGTCGGCCAATCTCCGAAGCGTGCACTTCTGAGTGTGCGTAACATTTTCTGGATGTTCTCCTTTTTTTAAATACTCCTTGATATCGTGAAACCTTGGATTTCCATCGAACTCTTCTTCAACATGAGCACAGTAAGCTGGATGCTTACAGATTTGTATTGGGATGGGATCAATATTGTTCTTGTTTGGATGTTGTATCATGGAATACAAGGTAGCCAGTGCGTCTACGAACTCATTTTGTATTCTAGGAACATGTTTGAACTCTATCTTTGTGAACCTCTTGATCAAGTCTTGTACACAGTGTAGGTATGGTAATATCTTAGTGTTTTTGGTGGCCCATTCTCTGAGTACCTGATATATTAGAAAATATAAATCTCCGATTACCAGCAGTTCCTGAATATTCATGTCGATGGCCAATCTGAGTCCCAAGATGCAAACTTTGTGTTTTGCCATATTGCTAGTGCACAAGAATATGAGCTTGGCGGATTCTGGGTGATGTGGACTTGTTTTGGATACCAGGACAACTCTGATGCACATTCCTTTGAAGTTTGCGGCTCCGTCGAAAAACATCCTCCAACCATCATATGCTTCTGCAAAGTCTTCCCCTATAAAGGACACTACCTCGTCGGGAAAATATGTCTTCAATGGTTCGTATTCTCTGTCCACTGGGTTCTCTACTAGGTGATCAGCCAATGCTTGCCCCTTAACTGCCTTCTGAGTCACATAGATGATGTCGAACTTACTCAGTAGTATTTTCCATTGTTCTAGCTTTCCCGAAGGCATAGGCTTCTAAAAGATGTATTTTAGCAGATACATCCTTGATATGAGGTATGTGGTGTATGCGTAGAAGTAATGTCTCACATTCTGGGCTATCCATGTCAGGGCACAGCAGGTATATTCCAACAAAGAGTATCGAGCTTCATAAGGTGTGAACTTCTTACTCAGATAATATATTGCTTGCTCCTTCCTTTCGATCTCATCATGTTGCCCCAAGACGCATCCAAATGCTCTATCACACACAGATAGGTACAACAACAATGGTCTCCTGAGCTTCGGTGGGACCAACACATGCTGTTTGGACAGGTACTCCTTGATTATATTGAAAGCCTTTTGACACTCTTTAGTACAACTTGTCGCAACATCTTTCCTCAGCATTTTGAAGATTGACTCATATATTACCGTTGATTGTGCTATAAAGCGACTGATATAATTGAGGCAGCCTAGAAAACTCATTACATCCTTATTGTTCCTTGGTGGCGGTAGGGCTTGAATATATTTGATCTTTGACGGGTCCAACTCAATGCCGTGACGACTGACGATGAAACCTAGTAATTGCCCAGTAGGGACTCCGAAAGCACATTTTGTAGGATTCAACTTCAGATTTTTCTTTCGTAGTCAGTCGAAAAACATTTTCAAGTCTGCTATGTGATCCGAACTTCTCTTAGATTTGATGATGACATCATCCATGTATACCTCTATTGTTTTGTGTATCATATCGTGAAAGAGAGTAGTCATGGCCCTCATGTTGGTTGCTGCGGCATTCTTCAAACTAAATGGCATCATCTTGTAGCAGTAAATTCCCCATGGTGTGATGAAGGATGTCTTTTTTGCATCCTCTTCATCCATCCAAATCTGGTGGTATCCTGCGAAGCAATCCACGAAGGATTGGAGTTCATGCTTGGCACAGTTATCAATCAGTATGTGTATATTAGGTAGCGGGAAATCATTCTTAGGACTCGTTCGGTTCAGATATTGATAGTTAACGCACACCTTGACTTTCCCATCCTTCTTTAGTTCTGGCACAATGTTGGCTAGCCAGGTTGGATACTCAACCACCTGAAGGACCTTGGCTTTGATTTTCTTGGTAACCTCCTTTTTTATCTTTAAACTCATATCTGGCTTAAATTTTTTGAGTTTTTGCTTTACCGGCGGACACATAGGGTTGGTAGGTAATTTGTGAGACACTATGGTTGTGCTCAATCCTGTCATGTCGTCATAGGACCATGCAAAAATATTCTCATATTCCCTTAAGAATTTGATGTACTCTTCCTTATCTGATGGTGATAGATGAATTCTAATTCGAGTTTCTTTGACTATTTCAAAATCCCCCGAGTTAACTGCCTCAGTTTCTTCCAGATTGGACTTTGGTTTGGTCTCAAAATTTTCTACTTCTTTAACGATTTCCTCAGGTATTATATCATTTTCCCAATCTTCTGAATCACTCTCCTTGTGTTGCTCTATCTCATTACATGTCACACTCGTAGGTTCAATAGGATAGGTAATAATTATGTAGAAAAAGAATGTAGAAAGATAATAATATTAATAAACAAAAAGCTATGATGCATTAGTTAAAACTTTAAAAACTGTCAAACAAGTACGACTCAATGTCTCGAGTAATTATTTCAAAATAAAATACTAAAATATCTTAAATGCCAGAAAACAATTTAAAAAAAAATCATGCTAGTTCTGCCAAGGCTACCCAGGTTCTCGGTGAGCCCGGGATGGGGCAGCAGTCTAGTTCCTGAGAACAACTCTGTCTCCCACAGTCTGAATGGTAAATTCTTCCTCCTCCTCCTCCTCCAAGATTGCACTGCAATCCGTATCTTACTCATCTAGAAATAGGTTCCTCATGCCGGCCAAGACCTCGTCCTCGTCCTCATCTAGAAATAGGTTCCTCTGGTGTAGCGGTGGTATGGGTTGTTCCAGTGGATAGTAGGATTCATGCCACGGTGGTGTCCAATTATTATATTCCAGCATGGTGTATTCATATCTGAGACCAAAGGTCGTGCCATGATAGTGTGGTCATATCGGTTCTGTGATCCCTTAAAGCTTAGGACCAAGATCCTTACCTGGTTCATATACTAACCATAGCAACATGTTTAGTACCTTGTTTCTCCACCATCGCCCTTTCTTGACTGCGTTTACCCAATCAACGTTGGAAAATGTCTCTCCTCCCAACTTCCTTCTATCCTTCATGGATGGTACAGTCTGGTTGGTGTAGATAGGGTTACTTTAATCCCATGGATAACCACCTCCTCATGATTCCACTCGATCTTCACGGTTTCGGGTAGAGTAGAAGCAACTTCCCCAGCCACGTGTATCTATGGTCGTCCAAACAACAAGTTATAGGTAGCGGATATATCCAGCACCTGGAATTTGACATCGAACCAGGTTAGGCCCATCTTTAGATCCAGGTTAATCTGTCCAATAGTAGCTCTTTGAGACCAATCAAATGCTTTCATGTTCATGCTTCCCATCCATATCTCATGTAGACTTATACCCAAAGTTTTCATAGTAGTCAGCGGTCATATGTTCAGACTTGAAATCCCATAGATCAAAACCCTAGCAATGAACTTATCTTCATATTGCACAGTGATATGGAATGATTTGTTATGACTCAATCCTTCTGGAGACAACTCATCTTCATGGAAATTATTCTTGTGACTCTCCAGTACCTGCCCCACCATGTTTTCCATCTTTCCACTAGTAATGTCGGTAGGTACATAAGCTTCACTTAACACCTTAATCAAGGCATTCTTGTGTGCATTTGAATTTTGTAACAATGATAGGATGGGTATTTGGGCGGGAGTCTTGTTTAGGTTATCAACAACAGAGTACTCCCTCGTCTGTACCTTCCTCCAAAGATCATCAGTACCCATTTCCATAATAGGTGGTTTAGGTGCGGTCTCTTTACTCGTTCCTCCACAATTTTCTGGCGTGTAAACCCTACCGATTCGGGTCATCCCCTGGGCAGCACCCGTCTCTTCCACCTTAGCTTTTCCTTTTCTTCTTGCTTCTTCTACATAGTCCCATGGAACAACATATGATTTGTAGGATGGTGATGGAGTTACCATCACAGTGAAGTGTGTAGCTACTTCGACCTCAAACTGTGCCTTGGTCTGCACCATAATCGGCGAGAGTGTGACAAGAGATATTTTGGGAGCATATCCTTCTAGGATAAGCCCGATGGACCCTTCCTGGTCCCATTCTTCATCAGTCTCTATTATATTCACTCCCTCACTCACGTGATCAGGAAAAGGGTTATTACAGACATTCAGTGCAGACTCCTTCTCCTGTATAACCTTGGTATCAATCACTGTTTGGATTTTATCTTTCAACATGCGGTATTCCTCGATAGTATGTCCCATCATGCCTAAATGGAAGGCACAAGTCTTGTTGGGCTTGACCCACTGAGAAGGGTTTTTAATAGCATATGCAAGAATGAGAGTGACATAACAGCGGCCTTTATTCTCTCATATAATTGGGCTATGGGTTCGGCGATAGGGGTGTATTGTTTGGTAGTTTTGCGGTCAAAATTTGGTCAGGGTTTTGGGTAGTTTTGGCGGGTGGGAGGGGTTGAATGGTAGTATGCTGGCTGGGTATTGTAGGTGTGGTAGGTGCTGGTGGGGTAATGGTATTTTGGAGGTGAGGGTTGGTATGTTGATGGAGGTATCTGATAGGTAAGGAGGGACTTAGGGCCCTGGGCTACCATCACGGTACCCACTTTCTTCTTCTTCGAAATACCCCCAGACTGTAATGCTTTATTGGTAGCTTGCAGCACCTGAAAGTTAGGAACTATACCACTATTTATGCCCTCTTCTATTCTTTCTCCCAACTTGATGATGTTAGAGAACTTGTGATTCTCTATAACCATCAAGCTTTCGTAGAACTGTGGATCTTGAGCTCTGACAAAGAGTTTGTTCATTTGTTCCTCTTTTAATGGTTGCCTCACCTTGGCGGCCTCTAATCTCCAACGAGTAGCATACTCACGAAAGGTCTTTGTTGGCTTTTTCTTGTGGTTCTGGATATAGAAAATGCCTGGCGCATTTTTTGTGTTACACCTGAATCTGTCCATGAAGGCGGTACTTACCCAGCTAGACCACTTCTTTGGATTCTGACTGATGTACCAGGATAAATCATCCCTAGTGAGACTTCGCATGAACAACTTCATGCAGATTTGCTCATTCTTGACCACTCCTATGAGCTTATCACAATAAGTCTTCAAGTGCACCTTGGGATCACTGGTACCATCAAACATCTCAAACTAGGAAGTTTGTAACCCTCCAGTAGCTCCACGTCTGGCTGGATACACAAATCTTCATAAATCAACCCTTCGACGCCTTTTCCACCCTCAACGCTCTGGACTCTTCCAGTCAACTTCTTTAATTCTTCAGCCATATTCTGGATGAGAAGGTCCTTCTCTGTTGGTTCAGGTATGTATAGTGTTTGTTGTGGGGTGTGTGGTAGGGTCTCCACGTATATCGGGTTGCCTTGTTGCGTTCCTGGGACTTGAGTATATGGGTGATCATTGATTGAGGTCTGAGGTGGATTGGGGTAGGTTGTGGCACGTTCTAACAGGTATGATAGGTAGTGGTTTATAGATATTGGGTTATGTGATAGTGGTGGTGATGAAGGGTTTATAATGGTGGAGGGTTAAGGTTTTGAGGGGGTGTGGGGTTGTGATATTGATGTGTTAAGAGAGCATTTTGTGGAGCTAAGGGTGGTGGATTTTGGGGTTGTGCATTTTGGGGGTGGCGTTTGGTTTTGGGTGGCGGTGTTCTGATGGTTGATGTCGGGGACCTTCAAAGCAAGGGAGAGGTTTGCAAGATTTCGGACCTACTCAAGCTCTCCTTATAACTCCAAACTTTTCTGCTCCAACCGCAGAACCAATTCATTTTGTCCCGACGTACTTCTTCTGTCTGAAGTCTAAACATTCTCTGCCATAGTAGCGTTGTCCTTTCGATTACCACTCAAATCGTCCAATCTTGCCTTTGCTTTTGCTTTTGAGGTCGTTAGGTGAAGGAGGAGGAGGTAGAGTACCTCGGTATTTGGTGTGATATGTCGATGATTCCAGAATGCACGAAAACCTTTGGGAATGGGAATAATCAAAAGAAAGAAAAAACAAAAGGTAACCAAGTGAGTAAGACAAAATAAAAGAGTGTTTACAATATTTAAGCAAGTAGCATGTAAGGGACAAGCAGACTTGGAGAACATTTATGCCAACGTTTCCTCATTTCATTAATGCAAAAAATAAATCAAACCAATCTTTACTAAATAAAAATAATAATATGAAGTCAGTAATGGCATGAAGCCTTATTACATCGAAATCTAATGAAATCCAACTAGAAAGCAATAAAGAAATTCCCCATAATCTATTTGGTCCTAGGAGGACCTTCTCCATGCTTTGCTCTTTTGACTCCACCAATTACACTTCCCAGGTCACGTATGTCGAGCAGCAAATAAGCCATCGCCAGCTTTCCTCCTTCTTCGTAGCTCATACATTGGCAGTCCCAAAGCCTCTTTCTCATCTTTCCCTCCAACTCCATCAACCCTTGCTCTAAGTGCTCCAACCTCTCTTCCGACTTGTTTGCAATCTCGTTCCATTATTTGATCGCCTCCATGTCTATTTTATGTTGTTCCAGATGCTTGGCCTCTGATTCAAACACTCTTTTGCGTAGCCTCTTGTACTTTACCTGAGCCTCAGCCACCTCATCTATCATTCTCTCTTTCAGATTGACACCCGGTCTGACGTCCCCGATTATGTCATCCTCCAACCATGAAAGGTAGTAATACATATGACTGGCATGGTACCTATTTGGTTCGATTGTCTCTCCGTCTAATATGATCTTTTGGTTCCACATGTGCTGGGCCTCGAACTTAAATGGAATAACGTCCCATTTGAAGTCTGCCTTATACTGAATCATATTAGAAACCCGAGGTATGACCTACTTCCTCCCAGCTTGCCTCATTAACCTTATATGAGTGTAATGGTAAATGCCTCGTAGCCCAATCAATACCAAATGAGTGGTCCCTTTGGACTTGATTATGAACTCTTTACTAAGAAACCACTCAAACATCTAATGCACTTGTTCGTCAGTCAGATTACTAAAGAAACTTACCCACCCTTCAGCATTCCCAGACTTTGCAAACCTATCCGGAGCAAAATTCATCTTACTTGGATGACGACTGGCGATATACTCATTCAGTGGTCTACACAAGAGCTCCTGATGGTAATTTCCCCTTGGAAAATGCTCTAGCAGCCAAACTTGTAGTAGAGGATTGCAACTCTCAAAATGTCCAAACCCATGTTTGCACCGATCCAAGGGTCGGTACATCTTAGCTAATATCATAGGAATGATGGTGTATTTCTTCCCCTCGATCCCTTCCATTATGGTCCTGGCGACCGTGGCTGAACGAGTGTGAATTGTCCCTCCTTGCATTGGAAAAATTAGCAAACCTAGAAAGCAAACTATGAAAACATAAACTCGGCGGTGAACCCAACCCATAAGAGGTAATAGCCAACTCCTCATGATGTAAGCGGTATGACTTGATGTGCCCATACCGCTCGTAGAGAAACTTGAAAGGGATGTAGGATTTCTTTAGGCAACCCAACTCGTCATTCTTTTTTGACTGTAGGATTTTCAGAAAACTGTGTGGAGTACGATATTCTGGCACCAATAGACCTGGACTATCCCATGGCAGTTTGGGGAAAACCCCAATTTCTTCTAGAAGATGAGTCATTTCTGTATTTCTAAATCGGAAGACAACTCTATTTTCATCCCAGAACATAGTAGCCACCTCAATTAATTCTCTATTTGGACGGTTGTTCAACAAAAACGACAAATTACCCAACACTCTTCTTACATGGTTTCTATCACATGGTGTAAGGTCATTCCATCAATCAATCAACACAGGTGGGATATTCTGGACCATACCAAACTTGTGAATTTCATGCTTCATTTTCTACAAACAAGTAAGAAGTTAGCCATTTCCCCCTCCTAATTCGATTATTTACGCAATAATGGTCAACATGTTGGCACATTTTCTCCAAGTAACGCACAAAACATGATTTTGTCCTTCGGGATCGTGGAAATCCCTTTAAACTTTGGACAACTCTTATCTAAGCTGATTAATGCATCAATGATGTTTCAATCTATACTAGGTTTAACATGATGCATGTACATTTCAAATCAATGTTGGGGTTCTAAGAGGGTCTAGACCGACTTAAGAGAAAAAGGCATGGGACCGTCGACCGCACTGCTAATCGACTAGTCTATCTCTAATAAGCTTTTTGATTTAAAAAGGGTATCTTAGGAAAGCACAGACATTCATCAAGCGCCGCTATGTTGATAATAGGCATGAGTGGAGTATGATATTGAAAGCATGCTTTTATGCAGAAATAACATGTAGCAAGATATTTTACATAGTGAAAGCACGTAAGGGTAGTAAATAATGTGATAAAATAAATCAAGAGAGAAATGGGGAAAAGGAAAAGATAAAGGGAAGAAGTTAGCATAGTTCACAAAAATTTGAGAACATAATTAAATGAAGCAAATAAAGGAGATAGGGATGGGAGATCCATGATATAGTAATTTCAAGCAAATAAGGGGAGAAGGAAGAGGGATATACATGAAAGAAGTCAAATAATCCAACAATCCACACAAGCGAAAATGCTTTATGGTAAGAGCCTAAGTGTATCCATAGCAGAGTCGTCATGCTGTCGTACCCCATTTTCTAGAGAAAGTGGGTTTCGACATGTGACAACTCTTTTAAGTAGGTATTAAAAGCGAAGAGTCGTCATCTAATGATTTTGAGGTGCGTTAGGGCACCTATTTGCAGATAAATCTATTTTAACAAGTCCATGTCACCAAAGATTAAGTAAGTGCTCAGATGACCTCAAAGAGAAGGATGTAATGACTCGGCCATTCATTTTGAGTGTTGTAGCCTCGTTCCACCATTTATTGCTTATTTTGTGCTCAATTATTGTTATGTGATTTCGGGGTGGTTGGTTCGATTCCGAGGATGTTTCGAAATGAATTGGGAAACTTAGTCCCAAGGTTGGAAGCCTAAGTTGAAAGAGTTGACCAGATGTTGACTTGTGTATAAATCACTCCGGAATGGAGTTTTGATAGTTCAGATAGCTCCTTAGAGCGATTTTAGACTTAGGAGTATGTCCGGATATTGATTTGGAGGTCCGTAGATAATTTTGGCTTGAATTGGCGAAAGTTGGAAAAACATGGAAGTTTGGAGAGTTGAGAAGTTTTATCGAGAGTTGAATTTGTTGTTACAGGGCTTGCATTTTGGTTATGGAAGTTAGAATATGTCTGGTGTGTCATTTATGACTTGTGTGCAAAATTTGAGTTTAATCAGAGTTGGTTTGGTATGGTTTGGCATTAGTTTTGGAAGTTAGAAGTTCATAAGTTCATTAGGCTTGAATTAGGGTGTAATTCATGTTTTTGATGTTGTTTGATCTGATGTGAGGCTACGAACAAGTTTGTATCGTATTTTAGGACTTATTGGTATGTTTGGTTGAGGCCCCGGGGGCCTCAGGTGGATTTCGGATGGTTAACGAATTGAAATTTGACTTGAAGAATTACTGAAATCTGCTGATTTTTCTGTGTTTTGGTTTCCTTCTTCGCGATCACGAGGATAGGTCCGCGATCGCGAAGGGTATTTGAGGACTGTTGGATTCTTTTTTCATCGCGTTCGCATAGTGAGGGATGCGATCGCGGAAGATAAGGAACTTGTGCTTCGCGAACACATGCAGTGGATCGCATTCACGTACAAATAAGTGAGGCAGCTAGGGAGGCACGCGATATTCTTCGCGGTAGCTAGAGGTGGATCGCGATCGCATAAGCTTGGGAAGGTGGTTCTCTATGATCGCAACAGGGTTCATTATATCGCGAAAGAGGATTTGTGAGCTGGGTAGAGTTGTTCTACGCGATCGCGAAAGCCAATAACTGGGCAGTAGAGATAAATTTCAAAAATATGGGTTTGAACACATTTTTTCATATTTTGAGCTAGAGACCTCAGATTTGGGAAATTGTTGAATGGATTTTCAAGGAGTTGATTGGAGTAAGTGATTCTAACACGGTTTTGGTTGTTATACATAAATCCATCGTTATTTTTGCCATTTAATTAATGATTGGAGTTGGAAAAGTTCGGAAAAATGGTGAAACTTAGGCCGAATTTTAGGGATTTGAGGTCGGATTTGAATAATTTTAGTATGGTTGGACTCACTATTGAATAGATGTTAGAATTTTATAAATTTTGTGGGATTCCGGGGCACTTTTTGACTTTGGTTAAAGATCTTAGCTTTATCATTTGGAGCAAATTCCTATAGCTTTATTGATAGTATTACCTTATGTTTTGCTAGATTCGAGCCTTTCAGAGATCGATACGCGTGAGAAAGGCTTGCTAGCGGAGTGATTTGATTTACTTAAGGTAAGTATCTTATTTAAACTCGGTTGAGGCACTAGTTTCCTGAATTGTTGTGATAGCTACATGCTATTGGGTGCGCACATACGGGGGGACGAATCCATGTGCGGGTACCGGGTCATTTATTCATGTTCGAGGACTGCTCGGACTCTTATAAGCCCAAAATTGACTGTTAAGCTTTAATCTATGATATTTCTCATATTTGTAACAGTTTGTGTGATCTATTTGAGCCACGTTGAGGCTACATAGAGGTTTAACCCCTGAACGAATTTGATAAATGCTTTTCAGTGATGAAATTTTCGATTTGAGCTATGATAGCATACTTTGCACATGCCTACACATTAGCATGTCATTTATACCAGTCCAAGAGTATGAGAATTGTTATTCATTCATCACATACATGTATACTTGTTTAAATACTCCTGTATGATATGTTATTGGCACGTGAGTTACCCGTGCAGTACGTGAGTTATTCGTGCAGGTTCTATTGTTAGCACGTGTGTTGTCTGTGCATTATGTGAGTTGTCCGTGCAGTGTGTGGATATGGATCCATCCACCTCGGGTCACCCTCTCATGTTTCTCTCTTGATGGTGTACACGCGGTTATTGAGAATATTGATAATTGATTCGAAACGAATATGGAAAATTGAGAGAATCCAGCCAGTGTTGTGTGGATTTCTCATTTCCTTGAACATTTATCTAATTTAACTACTTATCACCTATACATGCCATGATATTGTCAGAGCAGAGTATTTAAGAAACTGTACATATGCACACACAGATATTTTCTCACAAAACTTGATGAGTTAGTTTTCAATATTGTTCTATGCCAGTTTAAACGATGGAACTACACAGGTGATGGCTAGTATCATTAATAATTTATGCATGTCTTACATTGTCATGTTTGTTTACGATACTTATTGAGTAAATTGGGTCGGTTGTACTCATACTACACTCTGCACTTCATATGCAGATCCAGGTACTTTCGGGCACGGAGGTTGCTAGTGTTGGAGCTTATTCAGTTTGGAGACTATCGAGGTAGCTGCCTTGGCGTCCACAGACCGTGGCTCTCCTCCTTTTTCCTTTTAGTTTATTTATACTGTTCTACCTTCCTAAATAGTGTTTTCAGCAGTCAGGCCATATTTTTGTATAGATGCTCATGTACTCAGTAACACCTGGATTTTGGGGAATTCTGTAATGAGTTGTAGTGTTTTCTTCCAGTTATTATGAGATTTTATTTACTTAAGCCTATTTTAGTATGTATAAATGAAAAATACCTGTGATTTCTGAGTTGTCGGCTTGCCTAGTATCGTGATAGGCGCCATCATGGCTCATGTGGTTTTGGTTCATGACATGTTGGTATCAGAGCTTAGGTTACATAGGTATCATGAGTCATGAGTAGGTTTAGTACAGTCTTACAGATCGGTACGGAGACGTCTGTACTTATCTTCGAGAGGCTGCCGAACCATTAGGAAAATTTCACTTTCTTATATTCTTGTCGTGCAAATTTGTTGATTCCGTAAACTAAACTTCTATTATTCTATTCTCTCATAGATGGTGAGGACACGTGCTACTAGACCGAGTGGACGACCATCAACACCACTAGCTAGGGCCGCGGTAGAGGACGAGGTGCTTCTCGTACGGTAGCTAGAGCAGCACTTGTAGACCCACTAATTGCTCCAGCTCAGGAATAGATTCTAGACATGGCTGAGCCGGTGGGACCAGCTCAGGCACCAGTTGTGCCCATTGTGATTCAAGGCTTTCATGAGGCTTTGGCCCAGATATTGACTGTTTGCACTAGCTTTGCTCAGGCGATTTCAGTTCGGGCTGGGGGAGGTGCTCAAACTCACGCTGCCCGTACTCCAAAGTAGGTGGTGCAGGGACTTCAGACATCGGGGGTACTACCAGCTCAGCCGGTTGCAGTTGCTTAGGCCCAGGTGGGTCCTATTATGAGTGATGAGGAGCAAAAGAGACTAGAGATGTTTGGGAGGCTCAAGCCTCTAACATTTAGTGGGGCTGAGTCATAGGATGCTCAGGACTTCTTTGATAGGTTCCAGTGATTCTTTGCACGGCGGGTATTATAGAGACTAGTGGGGTCTCATTTTCTACTTTTCAGCTGATGGGGGTGGCCTTCGGATAGTGGGAGGCCTATGAGCAGAATAGGCTAGCCTGTGCTGCACCACTTTCATGGCACGACTTCTCCGATCTCTTCTTGGAGAAGTTTTTGCCACTGTCCCGCAGGGAGGAGTTGCGTAGGCAGTTTAAGCAGCTACGCCAAGAGGGTATGTCCATGACCTAATATGAGATGAGATTTTTAGAGTTGGCTCATCACGCGATCTGGTTGGTTCCCATAGAGAGGGAGAGGATTAGGAGGTTCATTGATGGCCTCAGCTATGGGTTGCATTTTGTTATGACTCAAGAGAATACATCAGGTGCTAGGTTTGACGAGGTGGTTGATATTGCTCGGCGGCTAGAGCTGGTCCGTAGTCATGAGCGTGAGGAGAGGCCAAGAGGCCTCGTGGATTGGGTGGTTTTAGTGGTGTTTCTTTTGGGGGTCAGTCCCACTACATGTGGAGTCGTCCTTATAGGCCCGCTCAGATGGCTCGTCCGGTTCTTCATGGTGCATCACCTAGACATGGTTCATACAGTGCCTATTAAGGTCAGTAATCATTCAATGTGTTACCAGCGTAGAGTTCTTACCATGCTTCGTCCTCCCAGGCTTCTACAGGTAGTTCCTCTGGTTATCAGGAGTAGCAGCTCAGTTAGAGGAAGGGTTGTTTTGAGTTCAGTGACTTGAGGCATCTGAAGAGGGATTGCCCTAGACTATTGAGTGGAGTTCCGCAATAGAGTTCTCGGTCGATGATACCAGCACCAGCATCTACACCACCCACTTAGCCAGCTCGGGGTGGGGATCAGGAAGCTACAGGTTGCCCTACAGAGCAAGGCCTATCAGGTGGTGGTCAGGCTCGATTCTATGCTATTCCTGCCAAGCTAGAGCCGTTGCGTCAGATGCAGGGATCACAGATAGTGTTTCGGTGTGCCATAAACATGCTTCCATATTATTTGAACCTGGTTCTACTTATTCCTATGTATCAACCTATTTTACTCGTTATTTGGATATGCCCTGTGAGTCCTTAGATTCACATGTTCATCTATCTACGTCGGTGGGCGATACTATCATTGTGGACAGTGTGTATCAGTCGTGTGTGGTGACCATTGAAGGATTGGAGACTAGATTTGATCTCTTTTTACTTAGTATGGTTGATTTCGACGTGATTTTAGGTATAGATTGGTGGTCTCCATGTCATACTATGCTGGATTGTCACGCTAAGACAGTGACATTGGTGTTGCCGGAGTTACGAAGGATTGAGTGGAGAGGTTCTCTAGATTATGTTCCCAACAGTGTGATTTCTTATCTGGAGGCCCAACGGATGGTAGGGAAGAGGTGTTTGTCATATTTGGCTTTTGTGAGGGATGTTGGTGCTGATACTCCCACTATTGACACCGTTCCGGTAGTGCGAGACTTTCTAGATGTATTCCCTGCAGACCTGTCGGGCATGCCACCCGATAGGGATATTGATTTTGGTATTAACTTGGTGTCGGGAACTCAGCCCTTTTCTATTCCTCCGTATCATATGGCACCATCAGAGTTGAAGGAACTGAAAGAATAACTTTAGGAGCTTCTTGATAAGGGACTTATTAGGCCTAGTGTGTCACCTTGTGGTGCACCGTTCTGTTTATGGAGAAGAAGGATGGTACTATACGGATGTGCATTGACAATAGGCAGTTGAACAAAGTTACGATGAAGAACAAGTATCCTTTACCGCACATGATGATTTATTTGACCAGATTTAGGGAGTGGGGGTTTTCTATAAGATTCATATGAGGTCTAGGTATCACCAGTAGAAGATTCGAGACTCGGTTATTTTGAAGATGGCATTCAGGACCCGCTATGGTAACTATGAGTTCCTTGTGATGTCTTTTAGGCTGACCAACGCCCCAGCTGCATTCATGCATATGATAAATAGTGTATTCTAGCCATATCTTGAGTCGTTTGTCATAGTATTTATTGACGATATCCTGGTGTACTCATGTAGACAGGAGGAGCATGCACATCATTTGAGGATTGTATTACAGAGGTTGAGGGAGGAGAAGCTTTATGCCAAGTTCTCGAAGTGTGAGTTCTAGCTCAGTTCGGTGGCATTCTTAGGGCACATGGTGTCCAGTGAGGGGATTAAGGTGGATCCAAATAAGATAGAGGCGGTCCAGAGTTGGCCTAGACCGTCTTCAGCTACCGAGATTCAGAAATTTCTCGGCTTGGGAGGATATTAGCGTCGCTTCGTGGAAGGTTTCTTGTCCATTGCATTGCCAATGACCAGGTTGACCCAGAAGGATGCTCTATTCAGGTGGTCAGATAAGTATGAGGAGAGATTTCAGAAGCTCAAGAATGCCTTGACCATAGCTCCGGTTCTAGTTTTTCCTTTAGCGTCAAGCTCTTATACCATGTATTATGATGCTTCTCGGATTGGTATTGGGTGTGTCTTGATGCAGGAGGGTAGAGTGATTGCTTATGCTTCACATCAGTTGAATCCCCATGAGAAAAACTACCTTATTCATGATTTGGAGTTGGCATTCATCGTTCATGCATTGAAGATTTAGATGCATTATCTCTATGGTGTGTATTGTGAAGTATTTACGGATGATCGGAGTCTCCAGCACTTGTTTAAACAAAAGGATTTGAATTTGAGGCAGTGGAGATGGTTGGAGCTGCTAAAAGACTATGATATTGCCATTTTGTATCATCCCAGGAAGGCTAATGTAGTGGCCGATGCCTTGAGTAGAAAGGCGGTGAGCATGGATAGCCTTATATTTATTCCTGTTGGTGAGAGACCGCTTGCATCAGATGTTCAGGCCTTGGCCAACCAGTTCGCAAGGTTAGACATTTCGGATCCCAGTCAGGTTCTAGCACGTATGGTTTCTCGACCTTTTTTATATGATCGCATCAGTATGATGATCCCCATTTGCTTGCCTTAAGGACACAGTTCATCACGGTGATTCCAGGGAGGTTACTATTGGGATGATGGGGTGTTGTGGATGTAGGATGGATCTGTGTACCTAATGTAGATGGTCTACGTGAGTTGATTCTTGAAGAGGCCCACAGATCGTGGTATTCCATTTATCCAGGTACTGCAAAAATGTATCAGGACTTGAGGCAGCACTACTGGTGGAGGAGGATAAATAAATACATAGTGGGGTTTGTAGCTCGGTGCCTAAACTATCAGGAGGTGAAGTACGAGCATCAGAGACCGGGCGAATTTCTTCAGAGGCTTGAGATTCCAGAGAGGAAATGGGAGCATATCACCATGGATTTTGTAGTTGGGCTCCCACGGGCTTCGAGAAAGTTTGATGCTATTTGGGTTATTGTGGATCGGTTGACCAAGTCCGCGCATTTCATTCCAGTTGTGACTACCTATTCTTCGAAGGGGTTGGCTGAGATCTACATCCGTGAGATTGTTTTCCTTCACGGTGTGCTGGTGTCCATCATTTCAGATCGGGGAACACAGTTTACATCGCAGTTTTAGAGAGCAGTGCAGCGAGAGTTAGGCATACGGGTTGAGTTGAGTACAACATTTCACCCTTAGATGGATGGATAGTCCGAGCGCACTATTTAGATATTGGAATATATGTTATGTGCTTGTGTTATGGATTTCGGGGGTTCTTGGGATAAGTTTCTGCCACTTACGTAGTTCGCGTACAACAACAACTACCAATCGAGCATTCAGATGGCTCTGTCTGAGACTTTGTATGGGAAACGGTGTCGGTCTCCTGTGGGTTGGTTTGAGCTGGGAGAGGCTAGGCTATTAGGTACTAACTTGGTTTAGGGTTCTTTGGACGAGGTTAAGTTGATTCATGAATGGCTTCACATGGCGCAATCTAGACAGATGAGTTATGCTGATCGGAAGGTTCGTGATGTTGCTTACATGGTGGGAGAGAAGGTATTACTCAAAGTTTCACCCATGAAGGGTGTTATGAGGTTCGGGAAGAAGGGCAAGTTAATCCCTCAGTATATTAGGCCTTTTGAGGTGCTTGAGAGGATTGGAGACGTAGCTTACAAGCTTGCATTTTTGCCTAGTCTGTCGAGTGTTCATCCAGTGTATCATGTTTCCATGCTCCGGAAGTATGTCGGCGAAACATCTCATGATTTGGACTTCACCACGGTTCAGTTGGATGGTGATTTGACTTATGATGTGGAGCCAGTGGCCATTTTGGATCAGCAGGTTCGAAAGTTGATATCAAAGAATATAACTTTAGTAAAGATGCAGTGGAGAGGACAACCCGTCGAGAAGGCTACTTGGGACACCGAGCGGGAGATGCGGAGCAGATATCCACGCCTATTTGACACTCTAGGTATGATTCTAGCCCCATTCGAGGACGAATGTAAGAGGGGAGAATGTAATGACCTAGCCGGTAATTTTGAGTGTTGTAGCCTCATTCCCCCATTTACTTCTTATTATGTACTCAATTGTTGTTATGTGATTTGTCGGGGGATTGGTTTAGTTCCGAGATGTTTCAGAATAAATTGGGATACTTCGTCCCAAGGTTGGAAGCCTAAGTTGGAAGAGTTGACCGGATGTTGACTTGTGTGCAAACGACTCTGGAATGGAGTTTTAGTGATTCCCATAGCTCTGTAGGGTGATTTTGGACTTAGGAGTGTGTCCGGATATTGATTTGGAGGTATGTAGATGATTTTGGCTTAAATTAGTGAATGTTGGAAAAAATGAAAGTTTGGAGAGTTGACTTTGTGGTTACCGGGATCGAATTTTGGTTCTGGAAGTTGGAATAGGTACGTTGTGCCATTTATGACTTGTGTGCAAAATTTGAGGTTAATCGGAGTTGGTTTGGTATGTTTCGGTATTAGTTTGGAAAGTTAGAAGTTCATTAGCTTGAATTGTGTGCGATTCGTGTTTTTGATGTTGTTTGATCTGATTTGATGTGATTTGAGGCCTTGACTTAGTTCGTATCATGTGTTAGGACTTTTTGGTATGTTTGGTTGAGGTATCGGGGGTCTCGGGTGGATTTCGGATGGTTAACGGATTGAAATTTTATTTGAAGAATTGCTGAAGTCTACTGATTTTTCTGTGTTCTAGTTTCCTTCTTCGCGATCGTGAGGATAGGTCCGTGATTGCGAAGGTTCTTTGAGGATTGTTGGATTTTTTTCTCTTCATGTTCATATAGTGAGGGACGTGATCGCGGAAGTTAAGGAACTTGTGCTTCGCGAATGCGTGCAGTGGATCGCGTTCGCATACAAGGAAGTGAGGTAGCTGGGGAGGCACGCGATGTTCTTCGCATTCGCGAGTGGTGGATTGCGATCGCATAAGCTTGGGAAGGTGCCTCTCCACATTCGCGACTGGGTTCACGCTATCACGAAAGAGGATTTGTGAGTTGGGCAGAGTTGTTCTACACGATCATGATTGTTGGTTCGCGATCGGGAAAGCCAATAACTGGGCATCAGAGATAAATTTAAAAAACGAGGGTTTGAACACATTTTTTCATATTTTGAGCTAGAGACCTCGGATTTGGGAGATTCTTGAAGGGATTTTCAAGGAGTTGATTGAGGTAAGTGATTCTAACTTGGTTTTGGTTGTTATACATAAATCTATTGCTATTTTTGCCATTTAATTAGTTATTGGTGTTGGAAAACTTTGGGAAAAGTGGTGAACTTAGGCCGAATTTTGGGGATTTGAAAGGCGATTTGAGGTCAGATTTGAATAACTTTAGTATGGTTGGACTCTCCATTAATTGGGTGTTTGAATTTTGTAAATTTTGTGGGATTCCGGGAGGCGAGCTCGGGGTTGACTTTTGGGTTTACTTTTTGACTTTAGTTAAAGATCTTAGCTTTATCATTTGGAGTCAATTCCTATAGCTTTATTGATAGTATCACATTAATTTTGGCTAGATTCGAGCCTTCCAGAGGTTGATACGCATGGGAAGGGCTTGCTAGCGGAGTGATTTGATTTGCTTGAGGTAAGTATCTTATTTAAACTCGGTTGAGGCACTAGTTGCCTGAATTGTTGTGATAGCTACGTGCTATTGGGTGCGCACATGCATGGGGATGAACCCATGTGCAGGCACCGGGATCATTTATTCATGTTCGGGTTGTGCTCGGTCTCTTATAAGCCTAGAATTGATTGTTAAGCTTTAAGCTATGATATTTCTCATATTTGTAATAGTTTGTGTGATCTATTTATGCCATGATGAGGCTACATAGAGGTTTAACCCCTGAACAAACTTGATAAATGCTTTTCAGTGATGAAAGTTCCTATTTGAGCTATGATAGCACACTTTGCATATGCCTACACGTTAGCACGTCATTTATACCAATCCAGGAGTATGAGAATTGTTATTCATTCATCACATACATGTATACTTGGTTAATTTCTCATGTATGATATGTTTGGACTGGAGGCCTGTGACCATACCAGGCGGATTGTATTATTGGCACGTGAGTTTTCCGTGCAGATCCATATATTAATGTTATTTGCACGTGAGTTGTCCGTGTAGCACGTGAGTTGTCCATGTGGGTTCTATTATTAGCACGTGAGTTGTCCGTATGGGTTCTATTATTAGCACGTGAGTTGTCCGTGCAGCGTGTGGATACAGATCCATCCCTCTAGGGTCACCCTCTCATGTTTCTCTCTTGATGGTATACATGCGGTTATTGAGAATACTTATCAGTGGTTCGAAATGGATATGGAAAGTTGAGAGAATCCGGCTAGTGTTATGTGAATTTTGCATTTCCTTGATCATTTATCTAATTTAATTGCTTATCAAATCTACATACCATGATATTGTCTAATAAGAGTATTTGAGAAATTGTACACATACACACACGGATGTTTTCTCGCAAAACTTGATGAGTTAGTATTCAATATTTTTCTGTGTCGGTTTTCAGTTCGGAGACTGTCGAGGTAGCTGCCTTGGCATCTGCAGACCTTGACTCTCCTCTTTTTTCCTTTTAGTTTATTTATACTGTTCTACCTTCCTAGACAGTGTTTTTATCACTCAGACCATGTTTTTGTATATATGCTCATCTACTCAGTGACACACAAAATTTGGGGAATTATGTACTAAGTTGCGGTGTTTTATTCCAGTTATTATGAGATTTTATTTACTTAAGCCTATTTCAGTATGTATAAATCAAAGATGCCTGCTATTTGTGAGTTGTCGGCTTGCCTAGTATCGCGATAGGCACCATCATGGCTCATGTGATTTTGTGCTGTGACAAAAGGGTTAGACACTCTTCAAGGTCCATAATGTGGGTCCTGGGCGAATATTTTTCTATGAGGGGATTATTTGAATTACAATTATCCTATGGGATCACATTATAACAAGGGATTCAAACAAATGTTGAAGAGAAAGAAGTGGGTACTAAATAATTGTTACAACTTTTGTAGGTCACAAGGTATATCTAGTTTGACCTAAGTTTGCACAAATAGGTGTATAGTTATCAATTATGGAGGGGGGTCCTCAGTTGTTTAACCTAAAATATCATCCTGTGCAACATAAATAATACATCACAACTCCCTTAAAGGTAAGGGTTGCTCATATTATTCAGCGGGCATAGGCTATCATCTACGGCTACCCAATTACTATCTTAAAATTGTTTACATAAAGGTATTCTAATTCAGTTCTAAAGTATGTCCTATGCGTGCCTTACCTGTCCCATGCCTATGGTCTAGGAGGCTTTGGACCTACTACTTTGGTAGTCCTATACTTCCATTTGGATTCTCAAAATTGATAAAACTAGGTGCACGATCAAAACAATTAGGACTATACATAGTTAACAATCAAGGGCTCAAATTGGCCCCCTCACATAGACACAAATGCATGCAAATAGTTATAAGCTCATGCTAGTGGTGATCCAAATTATTAAGTGTTGTAGATGGGAAGCTTTGAAATCGTAGCATATTGAATGGTGCAAGACCTATAAGCATGATTTCTATGTGATTGATCAATTCAAGGGTTGAAATAGAATCCTACAAGCAGCGTTTCTGGGCAGACTATTTCGACCAAGCTGCTGATTTTAATACATGGTATTTTAAGATCCTATGAGGTAAGTTTATGCTTTGTAATTCCAGAAACAAAGTTTGATAGTGACAGGATTGGCCATCATAGGATAGTAAACCATTCCAAAGAGTAAAGCATGATTCAGAACCAACCTAAAGAACTTTAGATGACAGTCTAGCAGAATCATAGACAAGAAGCAGGTAGAGTACAATCTTCACATGTAAGCTTTAACATGAGATCCTAATGAGAATGTGATTACACATAACAATATGCGAGTGGGCATAATTTGGCAAATATATCACTTAGTTGAACATGAGATTTAACATGCCGAGCATTGGTCATGGCACAAAGATTCCAAAGAACTCATGATAGGTAAAAGAACACATCAACTCTAGGCTAACAGGAGAAGCAGACACCAGGACACATGCCAGTTGACCATACATAAGAGAAGAAGCTAAACATTGAAATTTACCCTAGAAGTCTTAGGCAATTCTAAAGAGTACATGATTAACAAGTCTAGGAGTAAAACCATTAGAGTTAAAAATAGCAGAGAAACATGTTTGGAAAGACATTAAGACAGTATTGTAACATGGGATTCACATGGACAGGGATCAATTTGTGGGGAAACAGTAAATTACACATAAAGGATTCAGTAAAGAAAGGACTCATAACAATCATCCAATATTGAAACACGGGCACACATAAGCATGATAGTCTAAACGAGCTCAAAAGTCAGAAGTTTTCCAGAAATACACAAGATGAACATATATAAAATTATACAGATTCTAATAAAAATGCAGAGTTACAGAAGAACTTCAAGGCCAAGGTCGACATAATGTCATATTGGTTCACAAAAGTTCAAGTAACACAAATGTACAGAAGCATAAATACGAACAGGGAGAAAATTGAATTGCAAAAGTCTGAGCACTCACTAGTTTGTAGATTTAACAAATAAATGAAGGAGAAAACCAAGTGCCAGTAACAACTCAAATATCATTAGCAAAGAGAACAACAGGACCCTAAACCCCAGTGCATCAGAGTTCACCGGAGCTTCAGACGAGCCCCTAGAAGTACTCGCACTGGGAAGGTCAATAGAGCAGGCTTTCAGTGGCCTTGACTTTCAGCCAGCCAAAATCAAGAGTTTCAGAATAGTATAAAGTGAATGAGAGTGAGAGAATAACAGTAATTAGGTCCGTTTTGGGGAATTAGGGGAGGGGTTATCTAGTAGTTAAATTTAAACAAACAAACAAGGAAAACAGTCAATCAAACACAATAAAGGAAAGAATAGCATGCGAAATCAATTTTGAATCGAATTAGGAGAAAAAACCAGACAAACGTTAGTTTGACAGGAATCAAAGATTAGCCGAAGATCTTGGGAAATCGGACCCATATAGCCTTGCTATGAACGTATATAGACAAAATATCATCTAGATCTTAACGAATGAAGTTGGTTTTCCTTGATTCGGAGACTAGTACTTGCCAAAAATAGGCAAGTACTAATTAATACCATAATCGTGTAAGTAACAACGAGAAAGAGCGCATAAGGTAAGGGAATATAGAATGATTCCATATTAAGGTCGGAATCGGAGAGGATTAAAGGTGGCTGCTAGGGTTTCACAAAAGAGAGAAGATGAAGACTGGGGTGTTTTGGGGGCGGTAGTTTAGGGGAAATAGGTTAGGGTTTCAGGGGTTTGGTTAATTAAAAGGGAAGAGATGATCATGGATCGTTAATCTTGAGAGATAAACGGTCGGGATTAAAGAATAGGTGGGGCGGGTCGTTTAATGGGTCTCGACCGAGTCATTTAAAGAGGGTCCTGTGGTTTTGGCTGGGGGTTTATTGGGCTAAGGTGTGGGGTGTTTGGGCCACTACTTTGGTCCGAAAAATGGCTTGATTTGGGCCCGATTTAAAAACAAAACAAAATAAATTAATTAAATAATTAAATAAATATAAAAATTATTATTTGAGCAAATAAGTATTTTAAAATAATAACTGAAGATTGTAAAAATATAAAAGGTTATTTTGACTCAAGACAAAATGATAAAATGTAATTAATTGTAAAGTGTAGGCTATTATTGCAAAAATATGTAAATAGCAAAAAATACAAATGTAATTATATAAAATGAATCAAGATGTTATAAAACTTGCATGCGGGTACAAATAATAAATGTTGATGATTAAATCACCCCAAAATAATTTGAAGGAATAATTAATTAATATTTGAATAATTTAGATGCAAGAAAGTTAATTTTAAAGATTTAAAAATTATAGAAATTATAGAAAATACTTATATGACCCCTATGAGTTGGGTAATAACGCAAAAATAATATTTTGAAAGTATATGGAATATTTTATAAAATATGAGGGAAAAATTGGGTATCAACAACACCTATGAACCTAGAGCACTGATATCAACTTGTCACGATCCCAATTTCTCACCTTAGGATGTCGTAATGGCACCTAGTCTCTAAGACTAGGTAAGCCTATCATGCATAGAGGGATAGCAGAAATAATAATAAAACTTCAAATTTAAACCATCTAAACTATCATAATAGAACTCAACAGTAAAGCTGACAATAACTCCCAAAATCTGGTGGAACTAAGTCATAAGCTCTACAAGAAAATACTGTAAATCCCTAGTACATCATTGTCTAGATAAAGAGTAAATAGTAGCAAAACAAAGGACAGAAGGTGACTCTGGGGCCTGCGAACGCCTGGCAGGTATACCTTAAAGTCTCTGAACTGAATAATCCACTCGTTGATGCCTAGCCTGAGTCGAGGTACCTAGATCTGCGCAAAAGTGTGCAGAGGAGTAGTATGAGTTACAACAGTACCTAGTAAGTATCAAGTCTAACCTCGGTAGAGTAGTGAAGGTCAGGACACCTACTAGGATAAGAAAAACGAAACAAGTAGTATAGTCTAATAATGAAAATGAGAAAATAGTGACAATAAAGCAATACAACAAGGTAAGCTACAACTGAATTTGAAGCAATAAAGGCAACAAGGAAGGAACACATAATAAGAACATCAAGAAAACAATGCAAAAAACTACAAGTGAGGTAAATGAGAGATAAAAACAAGAATCACAACTGAGCTACCACCTCGTAACCTTATTTCACAATCACAATCTTTCCTTATACCGCCGCGTGGGCCTTATATTTTAGATAGTTTTGAAAAAAAAATCCCGAAATAGCTACACGCATTTTAGCCCAGTTTATGTCAATGCGCGTCTTTAAGTAATTCCCTTACTAGAAACAACCACATAAATCCCACCTCATGCCGTCGCATGCACATTAACCCCTATCCTTATACCATCGCATGTGCATCAATATCACAATACAATAACAACTCGCACCACAAGTGCCCATATGCCAAAACTTGCCAAAAATCATCAATACCAAAGTTTCCACAATATATAGCCTATGACTCGACCACAATATGAACATGAATCTCAATAATTAAGAAATAAAAGTGAATAGCTTAACAAGAAAGATATCTCAACAATTAACAACTTCGCCTTAATGTGATTAACGAATTCTCTCTCCCCAACTTTTGCTCTCTCTCCCTGACTTTTCTCTCTCTCTCTCTAACTGCGCTTGACACCCTAACCCTAATGGGAACAAAATTCGACGACCAACACATTCGTCGGCAACACCCTTCCCTAGGTAAGTCGCATCTCTCCTCTCTCATCTCTCCTATCTCCTCTCTCCTCCCTCTTTTTCCCCATCTCTCTTACCCTGCCTCCTCTCTCCTCTATATTATCTTCCATCTCTCCTCCCTCTCTTACCTCATCTCTCTTACCTCGCCTCTCCTCTTTCCCGTCTCGTCTTCTTCCCATCTCACAGCTGGCGAGACACCGACGACACCTCTCTCTTCTACACTCTGCCCGACCGTCTGATCTCCCCCCTCATTTCACTTGAACAAACCCATGTGCATGTGGGGATGAATAAGATCTCAGACTCCAGCAAGATCTAGACTAGTTACCGGTGAGTGGGAACAACCACGGTCAGGTTTCAGGCATGTTTGCAGCGCCGTGGTCACCCGCAAACTAGACCCGTCTTCAAGTCACGTAAGCCATCACCCAACAACTCCATCCAGACCTTCGAAGGCTGTCACTGGCCCCACCATCTCTGACACCGGTACCAAGTTCTACATTCCTGTCTCATTACACTTTGGCTTAGATATACTTTGTTTAAATCTTTTTCACAGTTCATAGTGTGTTCTCTACTAGTGTTGTTCTATAGCCATGGTTTATTTGATTAGATCATTTAATTGTTTGATACACTTGTATTGTTTAGATATTTTATATTTGCTTTTGATCCTAGTAGTACTATCTAGGGCTTTTAGTTTCACATATCTTGCTGCTACGACCGATCATTGAACATTAGTGTTTTCCCCTACTTGTGTGCCTTTTAGTTTTAGAATGTTTTATTGGTATCATAGTGTGTCTTGATTATAGTGGCTATTTTGAATGATGGTAAGGTAAGGTCATGTCCTCGAGGGGTTCCCAGGGGGGTGGGAGGGTGGGGGCAAGGGTGGTAAGGGTGCATCTAGGCTGACAGTGGGGTCTTGGAACATAGGGACCTTGACGGGGAAGTCTGTAGAACTAGCAAAGGTTCTCCATAAGAGGAAGATCAATATAGCTTGTCTCCAGGAGATACGGTGGGTGAGAGATAAGGCACGGGATGTAGACCGGTTTAAGTTGTGGTACTTTGGTCGCGTGGGGGAGCAAGAACGGGGTAGGAATTTTGGTTGATAGTGATATCCGGGAGATAGTGGTAGAGGTAAAGAGAGTGAGTGATAGGTTGATGGGCATTAAGCTAGTCGTTTGGGATTTTACTTTAAACATTATTAGTGCGTACGCACCCCAAGTGAGCTTGGATGAGGAGGTCAAGAGGCGCTTTTGGGAGGACTTGGATGAGTTTGTGCGTGGTATCCCACAAACTGAGAAGCTTTTCATAGGAGTAGATTTCAATGGCCACATTGGGCCGACTTCTAGGGGTTATGATAATGTGCACGAAGGCTTCGGTTTTGGAGTTAGGAATGGAGGAATTCTACTGCTGAATTTTGCTAAGGCATTTGATTTGGTGATTGCTAACTCGAGTATCTTGAAGAAGGAGGAGCACTTGGTTACTTTTCAGAGTTCAGCAGCCAGGACCAAAATTGATTATCTACTACTCATGAAGTCGGATAGAGGTCTGTGCGTGGATTGCAAGGTCCTCCCGAGTGAGAACCTCACGACCCAGAATAGGCTCCTAATCATGGATTTGGATATTATGAGGAAGTGAAGAAATAGGGTTGTGTATGGTCTTCTTAGGATCAAGTGGGGGATAAGATGCTAGCTAAGGGGCATGGAGGAGTAGTTGGGACGCGAGTAGTATGTGGTCCGCGACTGTGAATTGCATTAGAGAGGCTGCTAGGGAGATATTGGGGGTCTCGAATAGCCCTTCTGGTGGCCGCAAAGGGGACTGGTGGTGGAGCACTGAGGTCCAAAGTAAAGTGGAAACCAAGAAAGTGGCTTATTTGAAGCTTGTGGAAAACCTGGATGAGGAGGAGAAGAAGCCGAACAGGGAGCGGTATAAGTTGTCTAAGAAGGAAGCAAAGTTAGCAGTTACTGTGGCCAAGACTACTGCATTTGAGCGCTTGTATAAGGAACTTGGAGGCAAAGAAGGGTACAAGAAGTTGTACAGGTTAGCCAAGGTGCGAGAGAGGAAGGCCCATGACCTGGACCAAGTGAAGTGCATCAAGGATGACGAAGGTAGAGTGTTGTTGGACGAGGCTCTAATTAAACAGAGATGGCTGGCATATTTCCATAAACTCTTGAATGATGAGGGGGATAAGAACAATGTGTTGGGGGAGTTGGAAAACTCTGAGAGCCGTTGAGACTTTGGGTATTGCAGGCAGATTAAAGTTGCGGAGGTAGAGGAGGATATGCGTAAGATGAGCAGGGGGAGAGCTACCAGGCGTATCTATTTCAGAGACCAATTTGGATTTATACTCGGGCATTCGACTACAGAAGCTATTCACCTTGTCAGGAGGTTGATGGAGCAGTATAGAGAGAGGAAGAGAAATTTACATATGGTGTTCATCGACTTAGAGAAAGCTTACGATAAAGTGTCGAGGGAGGTGATATGGAGATGTTTGGAGGTTAGAGGCATTCATATCGCATACATTAGGGCTATTCAGGACATGTACAATGATGCTAAGACTCAGGTGAGGACAGTGGGAGGGGACTCGAATCACTTACCGGTTGTGATGGGGCTGTATCAGGGGTCAGCCCATTTCTGTTTCCCCTGGTGATCGATGCACTGACGCGTCACATTCAAGGGGAGGTGTCATGGTGCATGTTGTTTGTAGATGAAATTATACTGATTGACAAGATACGTTGTGGTGTCAATGAGAGGTTAGAGGTTTGGAGACAGACTTTGGATTCTAAAGATTTCAAGTTGAGTAGGACCAAAATAGAATACTTGGAATGCAAGTTCAGTGGTGAAACTTAAGAAGTGGATGAAGACATGAGGCTTGATTCACAAGTCATTACTAAGAGAGAAAGTTTCAAGTACCTTGGGTTTATTATATAAAGGAATGGGGAGATTGACGAGGATGTCACACACCATAGCGGGATGGATGAAATGGAGGCTCGCTTCCGGTATTTTGTGTGATAAGAATGTGCCACCAAAACTTAAAGGTATGTTCTATAGAGTTGTGGTTAGAATGACTATGCTATATGGGGCGGAATATTGGCCGGTCAAGACAACCCATGTCCAGAAGATGAAGGTGGAGGAGATGAGGATGTTGAGGTGGATGTGCAGTTTTATCAAGTTAGATAAAATTAGAAATGAAGTTATTCCGGATAAGATGGGTGTGACCCTGTAGAGGACAAGATGCGGGAGGAGAGACTTAGATGGTTCGGGCATGTGAAGAGGAGAGGCACTGATACTCCGGTGAGGAGATTTGAGAAGCTGGCATGGGAGGGCCAACGGATAGGTAGAGGCAGGCCGAAGAAGTATTAAGGTAAAAGGTTAGGTGGTCGAGTGTTGTCCTTGTTTGTAGAAGTAGCTTTGATACACCACTTGGTGCCTTCCGTGTTTTTTGTTTCTTACCCCTAGTCTTCTGTTACTACTTGTTATCTTGTGTTTTGGTGTTCTGATTGCATTACCTTTTGCTAGTTTTGGATTTTTGCTTTGGTTGTCAAATCGGTTTGCTTGTTATTGCCTCTCCCTTCTCCCTTTACTGAACCGAGGGGCTTCCGAAGATATCCTCTTTGCCTTTTAAAGGCAGGGTAAGGTCTGCGTATACTATACCCTCCCAATACCCTACTTGTGGGACTAAACTGAGTATGTTTTTGTTGTTGCCTCAATGTGATAACTTTTACAACTTCAACACCAATAACTCAACAAGAAGATGTTCCATGAAATAGCAACTTCAAGTAAGTAATTTAACAATTAAAGAAGTAACAAGATAATAAGGAAGGCAATAACTTCGACTAAAGCATTTAAGAGTGAAATAATAGTAAGAGGTGGAACAATATTAATAATGTCAAATAAAGCATGTAAGAGTAGATTAACGCATGTAAGGGTAGGCTTACAATGAAAGATATAACATGTTATGACAATTTAATTAAAGGCATGAAAAGAGTCTAAATAACCTAAACTAGTCAAATACCACATAGAGCATGTGTACCTACTCGTCACCTTGCGTACACTGCTTTCACATAACACAAATAGCACAATCAACCCAAATCCTAAGGGGTAGTTCTCCCACACAAAGTTAGGCAAGATACTTACCTCAAACAAGCCAAATCAATCCCCTAATAAGCCTTTTTCCGTGAATATCCAACTCCGGACAGCTCGAATTTAGCCAAAATAACTTAAGACCATAAATATAAACTATAGGAAACTATTTCGGATAATAAAGTTGCAACCTTTAAAAAAATCAAAAGGTCAAACCCAGGCTCGCACCTCGGAACCCAACCAAACTTATAAAATTCGAACAATCATTCAATAATGAGTCCAACCATAGTAAAATTATCCAATTTTGACCTCAAATCGATCGTCAAATCCTCATTTATAGTTTAGGAAGTTTTCACAAAAATCTCCAATTTTTTCAATTCAAAACACTAATTAAATGATAAAAATAATGATGGATTCATGAATAGTAAGCAAATCCGAGTCAAAAATACTTACCTCGATCCAATCTTTGAAAATTCACTCTAAATTCGTATAAAACTGAGCTCTCTAACTCAAAGTGTGAAAAATTAAATAAACCCTCGACTATAACCCTTTTCTGCCTAGTTATTCTGCTTATGCGGACACCTGGTCACTTCTGCGACTCCGCACCTGCGAAAAATCCATCGCAGGTGCGGCCTCGACTAAACTTAGGGATTTTCGCTCCTGCGGACAAGACGTGCATCTGCGCTTCCGCTTCTGCGGACGCCTGACCGCACCTGCAGTCCTGCGGCAACAGACCAAAATCCGCTTCTGCATAAGAAAATCCACATCTGCAGTCGCGTACCTATGCATAAACTTCCGCACCTGCGGACAGGGTTCACTAGGCCCAGATTCGCTCTTGTGGCTCAGAGGCCGCTTCTGCGGTGCCGCGCTTGCGGCCATACCATTGCAGGTGCGATTGCACCAGAACTTAGCAAGCATAGAAAATCTTCCAAGGCTAAAATTATTCCGGATTCAATCCGAATCACACCCGCGTCCCCCCCCC
>AWOL01S0017535.1:137494-210627 GCA_000715115.1 Nicotiana otophora
CTCGGGAACCTATCCAAACATACCAACACATCCTAAAATATGATACGAACTCAGTCGAAACCTCAAATCACATCAAACAATATTAAAATCATGAATCCCATCCCAATTCAAGCTTAATGAAACTAATAAACTTCTGACTTCTAAAACTAACATCAATCATATCAAACTAACTCTGATTGACCTCAAATTTTGCACACAAGTTATAAATGACACGATGGACCTATTCCAACTTTCAGAACCAAAATCCGGACCCGATATCAATGAAGCCAACTCTTGGTCAAATTCTCAACCTTCTAAACCTTCAACTTTCCAACTTTCGTCAATTCAAGTCAAAACGACCTACGGATCTGCAAATCAATATCCGGACATACTCCTGAGTCCAAAATCATCATACGAAATTATCAGAACCATCAAAACTCCATTTGGGTGTCGTCTACATAAAAGTCAAACTCCGGTCAACTCTTTCAACTTAAGCTTCCAACTTTGGGACTAAGTGTCCCAATTCACTCTGAAACTCACCCGAAACTAAACCAGCCACCATGACAAGTCACATAACCACAATTTAACATATGGGAGGCAATAAATAGGAGAACAGGGCTATAATACACAAAACGGCCAGCCGAGTCGTTACAAATATTCAAAATATTCTCATTGAGGTTTAAATAGTCGTTTCAAAATTCTATATTCAAAGAAAGTCTTATAAATTAGTTGAAAGTAAAAATGGGAGATTTGAGACGCTAATTATCACCTTTGAGAATAGTACAAATTTAATTTCTACCTATAATGGACAAATCCTAATTATAAATAGTAATCAAATTACGCGCCATCTTTAACCTTTTGATTATTAAATTCTTTATTTTATTCACCCACAATGGTGACTTCTTTTTCGTACACTTTAATTAATGCCCCCTTTTCTGGCAAAAGTTTCTTTGCTCCTAATCTGTAATTTAAGAGCAACTTTTTTTCCTTCAATATCCACCTTACAAGGGAAATTCATTTTTCGTTTATTTCTTCGAAGTTCAATACTGATCAGTATCCTAACTTTAAAAGTTATATATGAAATTGAGAGTTAGTGCGTTTCAAAATGTTAGGGCGTAAGAAAGGCATTTTATCTACTGCAGAATGAGGTGTAGGCCATGTGATAAAATAAGACAACGTGATGATAAATAAGTTATGGAAAATACGTTAAGATTAAAGAACAATTAAAAGAAAATCGCTGAAGAACTTTAGAACAAAAAAATCCACACACTAGCATAAGTATAAAACTAGAAAAATAAAAAGATACCTTGAGAAACGAATCAATAGAACGTCTTAGCACCTTAAACGCTAAAAGGACAAATAAATCAGTGTTTGTTAAGAAATAATGCCATCAAACTATATGTTGCACAAGTAAATAAATACTCCCTCCGTTTCAATTTATGTGAACACATTTAATTTGGCACGGAGTTTAAAAAAAGAGAGAAGACTTTTGAACTTGTGGTGTAAAATGAGGCACATATATTTTGTGTGGCCATGCATAAAGGTAAATTGTTTCCAAATAAGAAAAGTGGTCATTCTTTTGGGCACAGACTAGAAAAGAAATAAGTTCACATAAATTGAAACGAAGGGAGTAGCATTTTCTTGTAATATAATTTAAAGTTTCACTTCAACGTTTACTCTTTCAACATTGAATTTTTAGTTTGAGATGCAAAGAAATTTCAAATGACTTGTAAACTGACTTTTAATGCTGTAAAACAATTTAAAATTTTATACGAGTACAGTTCTAGCATTGCGCCTTTCCAATAAAGAAATAAGTCAAAAAGCAACTCTTAATTGTAATTCACTAAATGATATCCGAAGAGAATTAGCTTGACGATCTTACTCATTAACACTTAACATTACAAAAAAAGAACCTCATTAATCATTATCAAATTTAATGGCAATGAATACAAATAGAAAGAAAAAATTGAAAAAATTAAGATTTGATGAGAAGAAATAAAAAATCAAAGACATGGAGACCAACTATCTGTATTTAGATGAACAACTATAATGAAATATAATTTAATGTTTTGCCGCAGCCCCTTTTCTTTCGATTATTGTAACGACCCGGCTGGTCGTTTTGAGAATATTAGCCTTGATCCTCTATTTATTGCTCCCTCTATTTTATTTTGTGGTTATGTGACTTGCCGGGGCGCTTGGTATCGGGTTCGGGAGAGTTTCGGAGTGGAATGAGACACATAATCCCTAAATTGGAAGTTTAAGTCGTAGGAGTTGACCGTAGTTTGACTCGTGTGAAGACGATTCCGGAATGGAGTTTTGACGGTTCCAAAGTTCCGTATGGTGATTTGGGTCTTAGGTGCGTGTCCGAATATTGATTTGGAGGTCTGTAAGTCATTTCTGCTTTAATTGGCGAAAGTTAAAAAGTTGGAAGATTTTGAAAAGTTTGACCGGAAATGGCTAAATCACTATATTTGATGGTTATGAAGCTTTTGAATTGATATGTGTGGCCGAGCATTAGCATATTTTGCTCATAATCTTATAAATACTTCACTATTGTGAATAGTTTTAGAAGTGAATGCCCATGCTGCTATGGACACCCATTTCTGTTACTATTTGATGTTAGAGTATTTCCATTCCTTTTACTATTACTTTTTAGGCTTATAAATAGCCTTGTATTCTGATGGGTAAAGACATACAAAAGTGAAAGAAAGAAAAGAGTTCTCTCATTTCTTATATTATCTTTGTTCTTGTTACTTTATTTTACTACATTACTTTTATTTTATAACACGTTATCAACACGATGTTATACCTTCATTTTCTAATCACCTCATAGTTGTGTTTGATTCTCCTATTCAGGTATATCACTATGTGTACGACCCAGCCGGTCATTTTGAGTATTTTAGCCCTGATCCCCTATTTATTACCTCCTCTAAGTTATGTTGTGGTTATGTGACTTGTCGGGTGTTTGGTTTTGATTTCGGGTGAGTTTCGGAGTAAAATAAAACACATAGTCCATATGGTGGAAGTTTAAGTTGTAAAGTTGATCGTAGTTTGACTTTATGTAGCCGATTCCAGAATTGAGTTTTGATGGTTCCAATAGTTCTGTATGGTAATTTTAGACTTAGGAGCGTGTCCGGATGTTGATTTGGAGGACCATAGGTCGTTTCGGCGTGAATTGGCGAAAGTTGAAAAGTTGATGGCTTGGAATGTTGGAAAGTTTGACCAGAAGTTGACTTTATTGATATCGGGGTCGCATTCCGATTTCAGGAGTTGGAATATGTCCTTCATGTCATTTATGACTTGTGTGCAAAATTTGAAATCAATTAGAGTTGTTTTGGTATGAATCGGCATTAGTTTTGAAATTCGAAAGTTCATAAGTTCCTTAGACTTGAATCGATGCACGATTTGTGGTTCTAGTATTGTTTGATGTGATTTGACACTTCGAGCGTGCTCGTATGATATTTTAGGACTTGTTGGTATGTTTGGTTGAGGTCCCAGGGGTCTCGGGTATAATTCGGACCATGTTCGACGCATTTCGGAACCTTAAAGAATTGCTGAAGCTGCTGAATTTTCTGATGTCTGGTTTCCTTCCTCGCGTTCGCGAGAGAGGTCTCGCATTCGCAAAGGGTATCTGGGAGGCAGGTAAGGTTTGTTCTTCGCGTCCGCGAAGATGGACATGCGTTCGCAAAGGTACAAGGAGTTGTTCACCGCGTTCGAGTATGAGGGGCCGCGTTCGCGTAGGCCTGGGCTTAGTGTTCATCGCGTTCGCGACGGGGGATCTCGCGTTCGCGAAGAGGAATTTGGCAGCTGAGCAATTTGTGCTTCGCAAACGCGAGGCACATTCCGCGTTAGCGAAGAATAGCACCTGGGCAGCAGAATTTAAGTTTCAAAGCGAGGGTTCTTTCTCATTTTTCATAATTTGGACCTAGAGAGCTCGTTGTGAGGCGATTTTTCAAGGGTTCTTCAAGAAAATTGTAGGGGTAAGTGAATCTAGCCCGGAATGGACCATATTTCATGAATCTATTGCTATTTTCATCACTAATTAGGGATTGGAGTTGAAAATTTGGGAAAAAATTGTGAAAACTTCCTAGACTAAATGTTTGAGTTTTGAAAGGCGATTTGAGGCCGAATTTGAGTAATTCTTGTATGGTTGTACTCATTATCGAATGGTTGTTCGGATTTTATAATTTTGGTCTGGTTCCGAGACGCGTGCTCAGGTTGACTTTTTATTTCTTTGCAAAGATCGTAACTTTATTATTCGAATTAGTTACCTATAATTTATATTTATAGTATGAAGTTGTTTTGGCTAGATTCGAGTTGTTCGGAGTTAGATAATCGAGGAAAAAGCCTACTAGTGGATTGAGTTAGCATTTTTTGAGGTAAGTGTCTTGCCTAACTTTTTGTGGGAGAATTACCCCTTAGGATTGGTGTTATTTTATGACAATTGTGATGTGTGGAAGCCGTGTACGCAAGGTGACGAGTGTACACACAGGTTAAATGTGGAAATTTATCAGTTTTAGCTATGTAGATTCCTTTTATGCCTTCATTGAGTTATCTTAACATGTTATATTAATCATCATTACTCTATTTTTACATGTTCTAGTTGTCTTATCTCTTACTTGCTAATTGTTCTACATGTTTAGTTGAAGTTCTTGTTTCCTTTATTCCATATTCATGATTTAACCATTGAACTTTTTTCTTGAAGTTGTTATTCTTGGAATATCTTGTTGTTGAAATTTGGTATTGAGTTATAAAAGATGTGATTCTCATTGAGGCAAAGTGTTAAGTTGTGAAATACTATTCTTGTTGAGTTATTTACTACCGATTATTATTATTGAAACTCTTGTGTACGCTGTGGTTGAGCCATGAGCTATTTATTGTGAAAACATTGTTGTTATTGGTTTCTTTGGCAAGTTGTGACATTGGGCACTTGAAGTGAGATTTGTGATACGTTGTGATATTGATACGCATGCGGTGGTATAAGGTTTTTGGGTTGAAACGCATGCGTTGAGATAAGATGGGCTTGATACACATGGCTAGTACAGGAACTACTAGAAGCCACGCGGTGTGATAAGGTGGGTTAAAACGTGGATGATATTTCGGGAAAATAAACTAAATACAAGGCTCTCGCGGTGATATAAGGAAAGATTATGATTTATTCTTGTGATTTATGACTATGAGGTGGTAACTCAGTAGTGACTCTTGTTGGTATTTCTCTATTACTTCACTTGTGTTTGGTTTTTTCGTTTCCTTGATTTAACATTTCTTGTTTTCTTCCATAATGCATTATTTGCCTTGATTCTGTGTAGTTTAATTTTGGCATACTCCTTACTTGTTTCATTTCCATTGTTATGATTACTGCACCTTAAATTATTTGTTATGTTTCTTATTTATTCTAGTAGGGCCTTGACCTGACCTCGTCACAACTCTACCGAGGTTAGGCTTGGCACTTACTGGGTACTGTTGTGGTGTACTCATGCTACGCTTTTGCACATCTTTTGTGCAGATCCAAGTACCTCCTACCAGTCCCGGCGTCAGTGAATTGAGTTCGTATGTGGAGACTTCAAGGTACACCTGCCAACGTCCGCAGGTCTTAGAGTCACCCTCTATCTATTTCTATATTGTTCCTTCTGTTATTAAATACAGTTGTATAGGGATGACTATGGTACTATTGTAGAGCTTGTGACTCGGTATCACCAGGTTTTGGAGAAATTGTATACGTTGAGTTATGGAGTCTTCTTTATTAAAAATCGTTGTGTATTTGAGAGTTTATTGTTATTTAAGTTATATTCCACATGTTAAAAATCTTTCTATTCACTCATATATGGTGTGAACATGCACAGCTGGATCGGATGATCAGACACGTGCGCCCCCTCTTAGAGCCCCGAGAGATCGGGGCTAGGGCAGAGGCCGAGGACGGGCACGTGGTGCAGCTAGAGCACCTGCCCGAGCTGCTATATAGGAGCCACCAGTAGCTCCAATTAGAGGGCAGGCATCTGATGCCCCCGTTACTAACCCTGCACTTCAGGAGACTCTTGCCTAGTTTATGAGCATGTTTGGTACTTTAGCTTGGTCGGGGTTGATTCCACTTGTTGATACCACATCTCAGGCCGGGGGAGGAGCACTGAATCCTGCCGCCCGTATCCCAAAGCAGCGGGTCCAAGTTGACCAGGTCCCAGGGGTCATACCAGTACGGCCGATTGTCCCAGTTCAGCCCGAGGTTAGGGCAGCAGCTTCCGAAGTGGAGCAGCTCAGGCTCGAGAGGTACAAGAAGTACCACCCTCCTACTTTAAGCTCTTTGGCTTCAGAGTATGTCCGGGATTTTCTTGAAGAGTGCTACCGTATCCTCCGTACTATGGGTATTATGGAGTTGAGTGGGGTTGCTTTCGCTATGCTCCCGCTTAAAGGAGCGGCTTATCAGTCGTGGCAAGTGTATGAGTTGGGTAGCCCTGCCTAGGTAACTTCACTCACCTGGGCTCAGTTCTCAGAGCTATTCATGAGGGAGTTTGTTCCCCAGAGACTTCGTGATGCATGCGCACAGATTTTGAGCAGTTGCGCTAGGGTGCTATGACCGTATCAAAGTATGTTGTCAGGTTCACCGAGTTGTCCCGACAAGCACCAGCTTTTGTCTCCACAGTCAGAAAACGAGTGTGTCGATTTATCGAGGGGCTCAATCATAGTATTAGATTCAGCATGGCAAAGTTGGAGATTGATATCCCATACGAGCAGGTAGTGGAGATCACTAGGAGATTGGAGGGTATGTGGGCCCGGGAGAGAGAAAGGAGATCGAGGCCAAGAGGCCTCGCGATTCATGCACATATAGTGGTGCCCGTGCCCCAGTTGCAGCCTGTCATGGTAGGGGCTATGTGAGCCGCCCTATTCATTCAGCACTTCTAGCTTCTAGCGGTATTCCGCCACTCCCAGGTCTCAGGTTGCCCATTATGCACCGCCACTCTCTAGTGCACCTCCTGCACGGGGTTCTTGTTTTGAATATGGTGACACTCGTCATATGGTGAGGGACTACCCCAGACTCAAGAGGGGTACACCTCCACAGACTACTCAGGCTTCGCGTATTCCACAGGGCCCTCAGGCTTCTTAGGCCGTGTTTACCGCCACTCCACCTGCATAGCCATCTAGGGGTAGAGGTCGGGCAAGTAGAAGTCTCCCTAGAGGGGGAGGCCAAGCTAGATGTTATGCTCACCCTACTAGGAGGCGGTTGCATCTGACTCAGCTATCACAGGTATTGTTCCGGTTTGTCATAGAGATGTATCAGTCTTATTTGATACAGACTCCACTTATTCCTATGTATCATCTTACTTTGTTCCATATTTGGGTATATCCCATGATTCTTTAAGTTCTCCTGTCTATGTGTCCATGCCTGTGGGAGATTACATTGTTGTTGATTGTGTGTATCGGTCGTGTTTAGTTGTTCTTGGTGGTTTTAAGACCACAGTCGACCTATTGTTGCTAAGTATGGTAGATTTTGATGTTATCTTGGGCATGGACTGGTTGTCGCCCTATCATGCTTTTCTTGATTGTCACGCCAAGATGGTGATGTTGGCTATGCCAGGCTTGCCGCGGTTGGAGCGGAAGGGTACTTTGGATTATGTTCCTATCATGGTGGTGTCTTTCCGTAAGGCACAACGGATGGTTGGGAAGGGGTGTGAGGCATATATAGCATTTGTGAGAGATGTGAGTATTGATACTCCTACTGTTGAGTCAGTTCCAGTAGTGAGGGATTATCCAGATGTATTTTCGGCAGATCTTTCGGGCATGCCGCCCGATAGGGATATCGATTTTGGTATTGATTTGTTGCCGGCCACTCAGCCCATTTCTATTCCACCATATCGTATGGCCCCAACAGAGTTGAAGGAGTTAAAGGAGCAGTTACAAGAGTTACTTGATAAAGGTTTCATTCGGCCTAGTGTATCACCTTGGGGTGCCTCTGTCTTTTGTAAAGAAGAAGGATGGTTCTATGCTCATATGTATTGATTATCGACAGTTGAACAAGATTACAGTGAAGAACAGGTATCCATTGCCAGGCATTGACCTATTTGATCAGCTACAGGGTTCCAGAGTGTTCTCAAAGATTGATTTGTGGTCAGGCTAACATCAGTTGAAGATTCGGGAGCCGGACATTCCGAAGACTGCCTTCAGGACTCGATATGGTCATTATAAGTTCCTTATGATGTCATTTGGGCTGACCAACGCCCCAGTAGCATTCATGCACTTGATGAACGATGTATTTTAGCCCTATCTTGACTCATTCATCATTGTATTTATTGATGACATCTTAGTGTACTCCCGGAGTTGGGATGATCATGAGCAGCACCTGAGGACCGTGCTCAAGGCCTTTAGAGAAAAGAAGTGTTATGCAAAATTTTCAAAGTGTGAATTCTTGCTTGACTCTGTGGCATTTTTGCGTCATGTAGTGTCGAGTTAGGGGATCAAGGTAGATCCGAAGAAGATTGAAGCAGTGCAGAGTTGGCCCAGACCGTCTTCAGCTACTAAGATCCAGAGTTTTCTTGGTTTGGCGGAGTATTACCTGTCACGACCCAAAACCCACTTTAGGTCGTGATGGCGCCCAACGTCATCGCTAGGCAAGACAACGGTGAACTATCACGTAAATTGTTCATTTTATTACTTTCGAAATTATAAAATTTTATTAAGTAAGGCAATTTATACCTTTAAAATTCACGGGTACATACATAATTAGCATTGCATAAAATAAAAGGTGATAATAAAATGCTAATTCGTAAGCATCAACTAGAATATCACCAAAATTCGGTGCCACAAGTGCATGATCATTTACTAAGGAGTACAACAATAATACAACATCTGTCTGGAATGTAAATAATACAGGATAAAGTAAATAGTATGACAGAGACTATGTGAGTTGCGATGTGTAGCCTGGAATGCAGCTCACCATAAAGTCTCCTCAGAAGTTGCGCTTACACGCCCAGATGTCCACCAAATGAACCTGTCAGATCCTACACATTTAGTGCAGAAGTGTAGCATGAGTACGTAAATCAACGCGTACCCAGTAGGTATCTAGACTAACCCCGGAGAAGTAGTGACGGGGGGTCAACATCGACACTTACTAGAGGTCCAATAAAGCAATATGATAAATCATAAGTAGATATGAAGCACATCGGCAATAATGGGTTAAAACTATAAGTTACATAACCTTTCAAAAAATTTCTTTTAAAGATATAAATTTCGCAATCTCGTATTATATCTCAATAGATCAAATGTATCAAGTACATGTATCAAACGGATAAGGAATACCATATAAAATTCCAAGCATTAGTAGAAGGATAATCTCGTGAATATTCGGACGGCTAGCGATATAACGCACGATTATGCCGAGGTTGTATGACCCGATCCAGAATAATGTGTACACTACCGAGGATTGAGAGGCACAAACCATAGATGCATCTATTATACTGCCGAGGCATTCGGCCCACTCCACAAGAAAGGAAGAAACTTATCAAATTACGAGTCACATGCTTACAACACAGATATAGGTGCATAGTAATGAATACACCCCTTTACGCTTATAAAATATCTTGGCAACAACTCAAGGTGATAAAGCTCGGCCTAATATAAATATGTTTCTAAATCAATTCCAATTAATTAAGCTAGGAAAATGAGTCCATTCAATTCAAATATTACATGATAAAGTCCTAAGTTTACCCGGACATAAATATGCTTCAGCTACATACGGACTCTTGTCACCTCGTGCGTACATAGCACGCAATAATTACATTACCTAATGGGTAGTTTCCACCTCACAAGGTTAGACAAGAGACTTACCTCGCTCCGAAGTTCCATAACTGGCTCCAACGCCTCTCTAACACCTCAAACCAATGCACATAGATCCGAAACTAGTCAAACAAGGTGAAAATCAATCAAAATATACTCCAATGCGTATAATTTAACAATTTAGTATAATTCTCAACTCCGCTCGAAAAGTCAACAAAGTCAACCCTCCGGCCCACGTGCCCGAATTTCAAAAATTCTTTAATCACTACCCATAGCGACATGAACTCGAATATATAGTTTATCCCTAATTCATTGTCCAATTTCGTGATCAAAATCCAAAAATACTAAATTCTAGGTTTTCCTCCAAATCCCACGATTTTTCACAAATTTCATGTTTAAATCCATATATAAACCATGTATTTAACTCACAATGTGTAGGAATCTCTTACCTCAAGATTGATGATGACAATGGCTCCTCCCAATCGCTCCAAAAATCGCCCAAGCAAGAGAGAAATGAGTGAAATGAACAAAAATCCCGATTTAAAAACAATTTTGCTTAGGCCCGTCCTTCATCGCGTTTGCGTGCCCAAGGTCGTGTTCGCGAAGGCCTGACAGTCCACAGCATCGTGTTCGCATCCAAGACCATGCATTCACGATGGCCAACTTGCCCCCAGCCTAGAACTCCTCCTTTGCGTTAACGGTTGTCCTTCCGCGTTCGCGAAGGGAACACTGCAAGCCTAGCAATTCACTGTGTTCGCGACTACCTTGTCGTGTTTGCGTAGGGTAAAGTCCCCCTGACCCCCAGCTCTCCTTCGCGTTTGCGAGTCCTCCTTCATGTTTATGAAGCACAAAAAGGCAGCCACGAATTTTCCTTCTTCGCGAATGCGTGACTCCCTTCGCGTTCGCAAAGAACAAAACCAGAACCAACAACAGCAGCAGCAAAACAGGGAGAAATGACCCGAAACCATCCCGAAACACACCCCGAAGCCCCGGGGACCCCATCTAATAACATCAACAAGTCCCAAAACATAACACGAACCTGCTCAAGACTCAAATTGATCCAAACAACATCAGAACTATGAATCGACGTTCGAAACCTGTTTTCAACTTTCAAAAATTTAAACTTCGACGAACGCGTCCGATTCATACTTAAACATTTCATAATAATGCCAAACTTTACGTACAAGTTATAAATCATTATATGAAGCTATTCCAAGGCTCGGAACCTCAAACGGACATCGATAACACCAAAGTCCACTTCAAATCAAACTTAAAAAATTTTTAAACTTTCAAAATGCCACATTTCCCTAATAAGCGCCGAAATAATTTCGGACCACCCGATACTCAACCCGGACATACTTCCAAGTCCGAAATCATCATACGAACATGTTGGAACCTTCAAATCCCGATTCTGAGGTTGTTTACTCAAAAGTCAAACCTTAGTCAACTCTTCCAACTTAAAGCTTCCAAAATTTAGAATTTTCTATCTAAATCAACTTCGAACTCCCCAAAATTAGATTCCGAATATGCGTACAAGTCATAAAACATGAATGAAGCTACTCAAGGCCTAAAACCGCCTAACGACGCGTTAGAGCGTAAAAGAACAGGTCGGGTTGTTACATTATACCCCACTTAAGCATACGTTGGTCCTCAAACGTGCCAAGAGTCATTCGTGAGTTGTCCAAAATCACTGTTCAACACCTCGTGCACCTACCCGTGCCACCACAACCCATGTGAGCATATTAGCTCGAGCCAGACTTAAGATCCTCCCTATAACCTAGATAACAAGCCTTAGAACCAAATTCCAACATCTGAAATTCTCCACGAGACCCGATTTTTAACATACAAACACTGCATCAATCACTACACACTGTACCAAAACATGATCATGTACCTATGCTGAAATCACACTATGCACCACATAAGTCTTTTGCCCATAATAACATACTCCGATCACAATAACTGCAAATTTACGAATCCAATGTCTGCAATACACCTCATAACACATATAAGCCATGTTCCAACTCTCGCAATACTATCACGACGAAAGAGATGTGTAGAAACTCATAATCACCTAACAAAATCAATAAATCATGGAGTCCTTTCACCTGACTAGAACCATTACCTCATTCTGAACTGCATAACGATATTTTCTCTCTAATATACCCTACATAAATCTGATCACACTAATATCTTGTCTAATAACCTCGTCTTACCCAGTATAAGTTGCTCATGCAATAAGCCACCTCAAACACCGTCTAAAATCTCATACAGTGCCATCAAAGCTACAACTCGAATATGACCCATCAGGAAGAATGAACTATGGCAAAGAACCATCTAACCCGCGTAACGAATAAAATGGCCAAACTGATATTATGCTCTATCTTAGAGAGGGGAAACAAGGTACTCAAAATAAGTATAAGGAAATGTACTTAACACCTCATTGTTGCAGTGTTCAACCCGATCCAAACATGACACTATTGCGGTGTGCCACCCAATCCAAACATGGCACTGTTACGGTGTGCAACCCGATCCAAACATGGCACTGTTGCGGCATGCAATTCGATCCATACAACATACCTATGGCGGCATGCCACCCAATCCAAACAACGTATCCGTGGCGGCGTGCCACCCGATCCACACATAACAATCAATAAGAGAACACCCATTAAGTCGAAATGCTTGTACTTACGAAAGGCCTGAATATCGACCACAAGCACGCCAAGTGCATAACACAACCCTAGGGAGACCGATAGTGCCATACGCTACAAAACCCAAGCATGGATAAGGTACAATAAATGACCTACATCTCAAGAACCATCTTGCTCATATAACACCTCAAGCTACACGGGATCCCAACATATGTGCGAATAATCAAGTCATCTCACAACCCACGTGGAACAATAGAGTATTACATGGAATAGCTAACCATGGGAATAAAATCCAACACCCGAAGACTCCTCCGTAAGCAATGCTATGCCGAATGAACACTCCGACCTAATGTAGAGCACTCATTCACATTAGACCAACCAACGGACCTCAAGCCGATTCTGATCATACCATACTAGGCCAACAACCTTTCAAGGATCCACAATGGCCCTATTCATGACACACACGAGCAACCTTCCAATTCGGAACAAACTCCCACAGTCCACAACCAAATGATTAGAGTGCATTTCAAGCATAAACTCTCACATTAGCGATAGTACCAGAATCTCCTTACTTGATTTTAAATCCTTAACAATCAAGTGACTAACATGTCACGCTCATACAATATTCCCATTGGTTATACTCCCATGACCTTCCGCACCAGGTAGAAAATCATGCACACCCATACCTCCAACCGTACAAATTTTGTAAAGCGAATCAAGGATCCGTAAATCAATACACAATGCCTCTTCCACAAAATACCATTCTCAGGCGACACTAAGATAATGCCAGCTTACTCTAAACATCTTATTTCTTCCTTGCCCATCTAAGCTCGTGACATTATTATCAACACCGAGCCGTAACCTTGATCTTCAACTTTTAATTCCCATGTCGCTCACTGCACCTATCATGACGCTATGCAAGAGTACAAGAATTCATCATAAGCCCTGAACTACTAATAGAATAAACACTTCTTTGGCTAGAAACCTTTCACTTAACTCATTTCAGAAGAACCATGCAACACGCAACAGAATTCCCATAACCGAAGAAAGTACAAACCTTCAGTCGTGGTCTAAATCGGCATAACTCTTTCAGGATCCATTTACACATAACAAGGCCTTTTGAATCAAATACCTCCCAAATAAATCAAATTATGGTGGTTATCAAGCCCGCACGTACAACAACAAACCATATGTATAACTTAACACGCCGAAGGAACTGATCATTGCCATAATCATGCTGATTCAAACCATTACTAACTGACCCTACTTCTTCCAATTTACTCTTCACTTGCCTTAGAAATAATAATAGCTCAACACTAATCCCGAGTGACCCAAATCACGAGACCACATCGTCTCAATACCCATGAACCATCGCATACCATCCTCGTGCACACAATGGAATCTCCAATTGGTACACCCACTCTGAAAGACCTTCCGTGAATTCGAAGTTGTTTCTCCTATTTCTCCAATACTGCCCTATAGACTCGATGATAACATAGAAAATTCCCCAAGTGTTCTTCACACTCTGCTTCAAAATCCCGGTCTTCAGTCACATAACGAACACAAAAATCCTTAGACACCACGCTTACATCCTTGAACCATTAGAACCACTATTGAGAGTCACCCACTCTTGCCTTGTCCCGAATATAATCAAACTCCAATGCTCTGCTAGAACATGAACACTCCCAAAGAAGCAATCAGATGGATTCTTTTCCTTGTATATCACATCCACAAGAAGCATACACTCGGAGTCTTCCCAAAACTCGCACATGAATCGATAAGGCGAAATATAGCACACATTCATCAAGTTCTTTGCTCGAATTACCCCTGATGTTTTCTTTTCTTAGTCATAAATAATCCACCAATGCACCTATAACCAGAAAACCGCACAAGCAGACAACCATGTGATCCAATCCTAGATGGTGGGCTCCCACACTTAGCTTTAAGCTACAAGCATATAAATCATGAACCCACAAAGATTCCACCTTCTCAATTACCATGATCTTGCACCGGTAACCCGTCAAATTTCTCGTAATCTCTTGTTAAAAATTTCATGAGCATTCCAAATTATCAGCCACAGTAGCATATTTGACCTCCTCCTGGGTAGTAAGTAGAACACTTCGTAGAAACTTCATCAAAATCTCGCAACCGCTAACTTGCTCACAGGAGATAGCCCATCTATGGAATCCCATACCGATATATTCCAATGACGCTGCACTGGGTACAACTACTACGAAAGTCCATGCTCGTCCACCAGCTGTAAATGTTTATTTATCCCCCCATTGACATCAACTGAAAGTCCGACAATACGTTCCAAAATCGAAGTCACGTTGCATCCAAAAACGATAATCAATTTTTCACACCCCTCTTCATTTCAAGTAAACTCCTCTCTACTAGATTCAATCTTCCTCAGTACAGTAGCCACCATCCCAAATAAAATCCGTAGACCTAGTCACTTTCCACCATGAGTCCCAAATCGCTCTAAACTTTCTAGAGGCATGTGGCTATCCTACTTCAAAATCCATACACTACTTTGCCACTCCCACTTTGGTTAAACCATCTCCTTAAGCAACTTCTTGACCTTTGTTGTTCATACTTGACCTGCTAGCAATTTAATCACCGCGAGACACCTCCCTCCATGTCCTTTCTCCTCCTTTGCTACCAAAATACTACCTCAAATCATAATTTGTCTTTGTAGCACCCGAACGGATAAATTGCCACCAACTCTAAGCCTCCTCAAAAATCATCTTTCTCGAACCATCAACACTAGAAACACTAATTCGGCCCTGAAGCCGCCTTACCCTGCCATCTCTAATAATCGTTGCTCAGGCATCATCCCGCAATACCCTACCCTGAAGGCAATTTAAAAGAGACCATAACACTGAGCATCCTCAATGCATTCCAAAAAGGACGACGACACCACGTCACAAATGAGAATTTCCACCAAGTTCAAAAATATCTGTTCTAGCTACTCCGTCAACCGAGGCCTGAACATCTATAGTCCAATTGCCTCTCCTCCGCTAGAATTAAATGTCAAACCTCTAAACCATGAACTGAGTAGTCCTCCTTTTGAGTCATTCGTTGTCACGGCACATAAATAAGCACCTTACCATTTACACCAACACCGCATGATAACAACGCATGAACATTATAATGCACCATGCATAGCCGTGAAACTGTAGGCAACACTAACATTGCGCTGAAATGATAGAACATCCCTCCACGAGGCGACGACAATAGCCCAATCAAATACGTAGGGAGAAACATCCTGCACCACATCTATAGTACCATTACAACTCCTCGATTCCCAATTGGTAACAAGTGCTCCAAATCGCATAAGATTGAGTAGGGAGGTAATAAAGGCATAAGCTTCAATGGAATCAAATCACACAACGAGGAATCAAGAAGGGAAGTGCTCCTAGATGCCATGTAGCCTCTCAAAGATAAGTACAGACGTCTCTGTACCGATCCACAAGATTCTACTAGACTTGCTCATGACTCGTGAGACCCAAGTGAACCTAGAGCTCTGATACCAAGATGTCACGATCCAAAACTCACTATAGGTTGTGATGGCGCCCAACATCGCTGTTAGGCATGCCAACGGTAATCTATCGCGTAAATTGTTCATTTTATTACTTTTGAAATCATAAACTTTTATTAAGTAAGGAAATTTACACCTTTAAAATTCACGTGTACATACATAATTAGTATTGCATAAAATAAAAGGTGATAATAATATGCAAATCTGTAAGCATCAACTAGAATATCCCTAAAACTTGGTGCCACAAGTGCATGCGCATTTACTAAAGAGTACAACAATAATACAACATCTGTCTAGAATATGAATAAGACAACAAAAAAGTAAATAGTATGACGGAGACTCTATAGGCTGCGATACGTAGCCTGGAATGTAGCTCACCATAAAGTGTCCTCATCAGTTGTGCCTATGTGCCTAGATGTCTACCAAATGAACCTGTCAGATCCTGCATATTTAGTGCAGAAGTGTAGCATGAGTACGTAAATCAACGCGTACCCAGTAAGTATCTAGCCTAACCCCGGAAAAGTAGTGATGAGGGGTCGACATCGACACTTACTAGAGGTCCAATAAAGTAATATGATAAATCATAAGCCGATATGAAGCACATCAGCAATAATGGGGTAAAACTATAACCTTCCAAAAATCCCACATATATTATGTTTAAATTCATATATAAACTATGTATGTAACTCACAGTGTATGAATATCTTACCCCCAAGATTGATGATGAAACTGGCTCCTCCAAATCGCCCCAAAAAGCGCCCAAGCAAGAGAGGAATGAGTGAAATGAGCAAAAATCCTGATTTAAAACAATTTTGCCAAGGCTCGTCCTTCATTGCGTTCGCATACCCAAGGTCGCAGTCATGAAGGCCTGATATTCCACAGAATCGTGTTCGCACCCAAGCCCATGCGTTCACGATGGCCAACTTTCCCCCAGCCTGGAACTCCTCCTTCGCGTTCGCGGTTGTCCTTCCATTTTCGTGAAGGCAACACTGCATGCCCAACAACATACCGCGTTCGCGACTACCTTGTCGTATTCGAGTAGGGTAAATTCCCCCTGACCCCCAGCTCTCCTTTATGTTCGCGAAGCACAAAAAGGCAGCCACCAATTTTCTTTCTTCGAGAATGCCTGACTCCCTTCGCATTCGCGAAGAACAAAACAAGAATTAGCAACGACAGCACCAAAACAGGGAGAAATAACTCAAACCACACCCGAGGCTCCGAGGACCCCGTCCAATCATACCAACAAGTCCCAAAACATAACACAAACCTGCTCGAGGCCCCAAATCGCACCAAACAACATCAGAACTACGAATTGATGATCAAAACATTTTCAACTTTCAAACATTCAAATGTAGACGAACGTGTCTGATTCATACTTAAACATTCCGAAATAATTCCAATCTTCATGTATAAGTTATAAATCACGATACGAACCTATTCCAAGATTCAAAACCTCAAACGATCATCGATAACGCCAAAGTCCACTTCAAATCAAACTTAAGAAATTCGTAAACTTTCAAAATACCAAATTTTCAATTTCGAGGTCGTTTACTCAAAGGTTAAACCTTAGTCAACTCTTCCAACTTAAAACTTCCGAATTTAGAATTTTCTATCTGAATCAATGTTGAACTCCCCGAAATTCAATTCCGACTATGCGTGCAAGTCATAAAACATGCAGTGAATCTACCCAAGGCCTAATACCTCCGAACGACGTGCTAGATCTCAAAACGACCAGTCAGGTCGTTACATTACCATCTATTCGTAGAGGTTTTCTCATCTATTGCTACTTCTATGACCAGATTAACCCAAAAGGGTGCTCCGTTCAGGTGGACCAAGGAGTGTGAGGTGAGATTTAAAAGCTTAAGATAACTTTGCCTACAGCCCCAGTGTTTGTGTTGCCTATAGGTTCGGGGTCTTACACTGTGTATTATGATACGTCGCGTATTGGCCTCAGTGTTATATTGATGTAAGACGGTAGGGCGATTGCCTACGCGTCTAGACAACTGAAGGTACATGAGAAGAATTATCTTGTCCACGACCTTAAGTTAGCAGTTATTGTTTGTACCTTGAAGATTTGGTGGCACTATTTGTATGATGTCCCTTGTGAGGTCTATACCGACTACCGAAGTCTACAGCATCTGTTCAAATAGAAAGATCTTAACTTGTGGCAGCGGATATGGTTAGAGTTGCTGAAGGACTATGATATCACCATTCTGTATCATCCTGAGAAGGCCAATATGGTGGTCGATGCCTTGAGTCGTAAGGCAGAGAGCTTGGGAAGTTTAGCGTATCTACCGGTAATGGAGAGGCCATTAGCATGGGATGTTCAAGCCTTGGCCAACCGGTTTGTTAGATTGGATATTTCGAAGCCGAATCAAGTTTTGGCTTGTGTCATTTCTCGGTCTTCTCTATATGATCGTATCAGAGAGAGTCAATATAACGACCCCCATCTGCTTGTCCTTAAGGACACGGTTCAGCACGGCGATGCCAAGGAGGTCACTATTGGGAATGATGGTGTGTTATGGATGCAGGGCAGGCTATGTATTCCCAATGTAGATGGTTTGTATGAGTTGATTCTTCAGGAGGCTCATAGTTTGCGGTACTCCATTCATCCGGGCGCCGCCAAGATGTATCAGGACTTGAGGCAGCACTATTGGTAGAGGAGAATAAAGAATGACATAGTGGAGTATATAGCTCGGTGCCTAAATTGCCAGCAGGTGAATTATGAGCATTAGCGACCATGCGGATTGCTTCAGAGGCTAGAGATTCCAAAGTGGGAATGGGAGCGGGTTACTATGGATTTTGTAGTTGCGCTCCCATGGAATTAGAGGAAGTTCGATGCAGTATGGGTGATTATATATAGGTTGACCAAGTCGGCTCATTTTAGTCCAGTGGTGACTACTTATTCTTCAGAGTAGCTGGCTCAGGTCTATATTCGCGAGATCGCTACACTCTATGGCGTGCCGGTATCCATCATATCTGACCCGGGTATGCAGTTTACATCGCAGTTCTGGAGGGCTGTATAGTATGAGCTAGGCAGGCGGGTTGAGTTGAGTACAACATTTCACCCTCAGATGGACAGACAGTCTGAGCGCACTATTCAGATATTGGAGGATATGCTTCATGCATGTGTGATGGAGTTTGGGGGTTCTTAAGATTAGTTCTTTCTGCTTGTGGAGTTTTCCTACAACAACAATTACCAGTCGAGCATTCAGATGGCTCCGTATGAGGCCTTGTGTGGGAGGCGGTGTCGATCTCCAGTGGGTTGGTTTGAGCCTAGCGAGGCTAGGATATTGGGTACAGACTTGGTTCAGGATGCTTTGGAGAATGTTAAATTGTTCTAAGATCAGATTTGCATAGCCCAATCTAGACAAAAGAGTTATGCGGATCGGAAGGTTCACAACATTGCATTCATGGTTGGGGAGCGGGTCTTGCTCTGGGTTTCGCCCATGAAGGGTGTTATGAGGTTTGGGAAGAAGGAAAAGTTGAGCCCTAGGTATATCGGACCTTTTGAGATTCTTGAGAAGATTGGAAAGGTGGCCTACAAGCCTATACTGCCACCTAGTCTAGCTGCAGTTCATCTAGTATTCCATATTTCTATGCTCCGGAAGTATCATGGTGATCCGTCTCATGTGTTAGATTTCAGCTCAGTCTAGTTGGAGAAGAATTTGTCTTATGTTGAGGAGTCGGTGGCCATTTTGGATAGGCAGGTCCTAAAGTTGACGTCGAAGAACATTTCTTCAGTAAAAGTCCAGCGAAGGGGTCAACCAGTTGAAGAGGCAATTTGGGAGACTGAGAATGATATGCGTAGTCGTTATCCTCATCTTTTCACCACTTCAGGTATGTCTCTATACTCATTCGAGGATGAACATTTTTTTAAAAGGGGGAGGATGTAACGACCCGATCGGTTATTTTGAGTATTTTAGCCTCGATCCCCTATTTATTGTATCCTTTAAGTTATGTTGTGATTATGTGACTTTCTGGGGTGTTTGATTTTGGTTTCGGCTGAGTTTCAGAGTGAAATAGGACACATAGTCCCTAAGTTGGAGCTTTAAGTTGTAAGAGTTGACCGTAGTTTGACTTTTGTGTAGACGACTTCGGAATGGAGTTTTGATGGTTCTAATAGCTCTGTATGGTGATTTTAGACTTATGAGCATGTTCGGATGTTGATTTGGAGGTACGTAGGTCGTTTCGGCATGAATTGGCGAAAGTTGGGAAGTTGAAGGCTTGGAAGGTTGGAAAGTTTGACAGGGAGTTGATTTTATTAATATCGGGGTCGGATTTTGATTTTGGGAATTAGAATAGGTTTGTCATGTCATTTATGACTTGTGAGAAAAATTTGAAGTCAATCGAAGTTGTTTTGGTATGAATCGGCATTAGTTTTGAAATTCAGAAGTTCATAAGTTCCTTAGGCTTGAATCGATGTGCGATTCGTTGTTGTAGTATTGTTTCATGTGATTTCACGCTTTGAGTGTGTTCGTATGATATTTTAGGACTTATTGGTATGTTTGGTTGAGGTCTGTGGGGGCTCGGGTGTAATTCGGACCATGTTCGGCGCATTTCGGAACCTTGAAGAATTGTTGCAGCTGCTGAATTTTCTGCTATCTGGTTGCCTTCTTTGCATTCGCGAGAGAGGTCTCGTGTTCGGAAAGGGTATCTGGGAGTCAGGTGAGGTTTGTTCTTCACGTTCGCGAAGATGGACACGCGTTCGCGAAGGTATAAGGAGTTGTTCACCTTGTTCGCGTATGAGGGGCCACATTCACGTAGGCCTGGACTCAATGATCATCGCGTTCGCGAAGAGGAATTTGGCAGCTGAGCATTTTGTGCTTCGCGAACGCGAGGCACATTCCGTGTTCGCGAAGAAGAGAACCTGGGAAATAGAATTTAAGTTTCAAAACGAGGGTTCTATCTCATTTTTCATAATTTGGACCTAGAGAGCTCGATGTGAAGCGATTGTTCGAGGATTCTTCAATGAAATTGTTTGGGGAAGTGAATCTAACCCGGAATGGACCATATTTCATGAATCTATTGCTATTTTTATCATCTAATTAGGGATTTGAGTTGGAAATTTAGAGAAAATTTGTGAAAACTTCCTAGACTAAATTTTTGAGGTTTGAAAGGCGATTTGAGGTCGAATTTGAGTATTTCTTGTATGGTTGGACTCGTTATCGAATGGGTGTTTGAATTTTATAATTTTGATCGGGTTTCGAGATGCGGGTACGGATTGACTTTTTATTTCTTTGCAAAGATCGTACCTATAGTTTATATTTATGGTATGAAGTTGTTTTGGCTAGATTCGAGTCGTTCGGAGTTGGATAATCGAGGAAAATGCCTACTAGTAGATTGAGTTAACGTGTATGGGGGAATTACCCTTTAGGATTGGTGTTGTTTTTTGATAATTGTGATGTGTGGAAGCCGTGTACGCAAGGTGACGAGTGTGCATACGGACTAAATATGAAAATTTACCAGTTTTAGCTATGTAGATTCCTTTCATGCCTTAATTAAGTTATCTTAACATGTTGTATTAATCATCATTAGTCTGTTAGCACATGTTCTACTTATCTTATCTCTTACTTGCTAATTGCTCTGCATGTCTAGTTGAAGTTATTGTTTCATTTATTCCATATTCATGATTTAACCATTGAACCCTTTACTTGAAGTTGTTATTTTTGAAATATCTTCTTGTTGAAATTGGTATTGAGTTATAAAGGTCGTGATTCGAATGGAGGAAAAGTGTTAGTTGTGAAATACTATCCTTGTTGAGTTATTAAGTACCGGTTATTATTGTTGAGACTCTTGTGTACATTGTGGTTGAGTCATGGGCTATTTATTGTGAAAACATCGTTTTTGTTAGTTTCTTTGGCAAGTTGTGATATTGGACACTTGAGGTGCGATTTGTAATATGTTGTGATATTGATATGTATGCGGTGGTATAAGGTTTTGGGGTTGAAACGCATGCGGTGAGATAAGGTGGGCTTGATATGCATGGCTAGTATGGAAACTACTAGAAGTCACGCGGTATGATAAGGCGGGCTAAAACGCGGGATACTATTTGTAGAAAATGATTTTCAAATCTAAATACAAGACTCCTGTGGTGATATAAGGAAAGATTGTGATTTATTCTTGTGATGTGAGACTATGAGGTGGTACCTCGGTAGTGACTTTTGTTGGTATTTCTCTATTACTTCACTTGTGTTTGGTTGTTTCGTTTCCTTGATTTAACATTTCTTGTTTTCTTCCGTGATGCATTATTTGCCTTGATTCTGTGTAGTTTAATGTTGGATACTATACTTGTTTTATTTTCATTGTTATGATTATTGCATCGTTAAATTATTCGTCATGTTTCTTATTTATTCCAGTAGGGCCTTGCCTTACCTCGTCACCACTCTACCGAGGTTAGGCCTGGCACTTACTGGGTACTGTTGTGGTGTACTCATGCTCCGCTTCTACACATCTTTTGTGCAGATCCTGGCACCTCCTACCAGTCCCGGCATCAATGAGTTTAGTTCGTACGTAGAGACTTCAAGGTACACCTGCCAGCATCCGCAAGCCTCGAAGTCACCCTCTATCTATTTCTATATTTTTCCTTTTGTTATTAGATACAGTTGTATAGGGATGACTATGACTGTTGTAGAGCTTGTGACTCGGTATCACCAGGTTTTGAGAAAACTGTATATGTTGAGTTATGGAGTCTTCTTTATTTAAAATCGTTGTGTATTTGAGAGTTTATTGTTATTTCAGTTATATTCCACATGTTGTTAGGCTTACCTAGTCTTAGAGACTAGGTGCCATCACGATATAAAATTAGGGTGGTGACACTTTGTCCCTTTGGTTTAAGGTAATAATATGCACTATATGCCTGTTATTAACATATCCATATATGGTCAAGTATATTTTCTTAGTTGGTACTAAAGTTCTCATGCCATGTTTACTGTTATGTAACAATATATAGCAGGAGCACAATTATGATAATTCATGCATCTATTATTGAGCGATTTCTCCTGTTAAACATTTTACTTGACGCCATATTTCATACCATAAAGAAGTAGGAAAAGTGGACAGCAATCACTAAGATTAACAACTACACGATTCATCCCGTAAGATAAACTATTAATTCAAGTTAGGTGCATGAACTTTATATGGTCAGTTGTCTCGTAAATATTTAATTGTTTGTCATTTTCTCTTTCTGCTTGGCCCGTTATTCATTGTTGATTTATTTTAAAAGTATTTGCAGCTGTTAAGTTTTCTGGACAATATAAAAGGTGGTAGACATGATAATCAACAGAAGGATGCTTTACTAATTAAGCTAATTGATTATACAAACATACACAATTGGATTTAGTATATTTTAAGTAAATATCATGCACTAGTTCACTGTGATACATAATGATATATAGTATATGTAAAGTCTTTATTTTGACATAAGATATTAGCTTACGAGTTTGTACTGCCTCAAAACTATCAAGTCTTTTGTTAATAATAGTTTCTATAATTTCTAACTTTAGTTATTTTCTTCGATAATTTTCACTATGTAGAATTTATCAAAATTTGAATATGTGGTACTTGACATCTTTGGAAAGAACTATTTATCATGGGTTCTCGATGCTGAAATTCACTTAGACGCTAAAGGTCTTGGTGACACCATTACTCATGGTAATGAGGCATCAAGTCAGGACAAAGCGAAGGCTATGATTTTCTTTCGTCATCATCTGGATGAAGGATTGAAAGCTGAATAACTGACAATGAAAGATCCACTTGAATTGTGGACTGATTTGAAGGAAAGGTATGACCACCTTAAGGCAACGGTATTGCCAAGGGCTCGTTATGAGTGTATACACTTACGGTTACAATATTTTAAGATTGTAAGAGAGTATGACTCTATTGTATTTAGAATAATTTTCCAATTGAAATTATGTGGGGAAGCTACAAATGATCAGGACTTGCAAGAAAAGACTCTTGCAAATTTTCATGCCTTAAATATGGTATTACAATAGATATATAGTGAAAGAGGTTTCAGAAAATATTCTGAGTGGATCGCATTCCTTCTGGTGGTTGAGCAACATAATACCCTTTTGATGAAAAATCATAAGGCCCACCCACTGGAGCCACTCCATATGTTGAAGCGAATCTGCTAGCAGCACGTGATAAGTTTGAAAGAAAACAAAACAATTATCGGGGACATATAAATGTACGGGGGCGTAGTAATGGACGATATAATAATCATCATCGTGATGGTCATTATAAACGGGAGAAGGGTTCTCAAAATAATTCTTCGAGAAGCAAAGGCAATAACTGTGATCGATGTGGTATGAAAGGTCACTGGAAACTTGAATGTCATGCGCCTGAATATTTTACCTCGCTTTATCAAAACTCCACCAAAAGAAAGACTAATAATGTTAGATCCTCTTCCGCTAGTGCCCCGGTGGAGTCGCACTTGACCTTTGAAAATGATTCTGAGGAAGGGCCTTCAAAGAAATATGATGATAATGTCGAGAAACATCATGCTTTTAAAGGTGATGATTTTAAAGACCTCGGTGATATTACTCATTTGTAAGTTAGAAACTTTTTTGGGGATCAAAACTGAAGTTTGTTCATTTACTAGGGAATACAATTATGTTGCTTTTATTTCTTTATTTCAAATTATCCTATTCTTTCTTAAGTTGTTTAAATTTTCAAGTACCTTAATTTATCTTATAACGTTGTTTGTTTTTCATATTTATTATGATGTACTTTTATTTTATGAAGAAAATAAATTCCCCAATCTTTAGTTGGATCCAAGATGAGTAATAAAAATATATGTCTTCTAGATAGTGCTACAACTCACACTATACTAACAGAAAAGAAATATTTCTCTTATTTGGTTATGAAAAAGGCCTATGTGAATACAATATCAGGTAGTACAAAATTAATTAAGGGCTCTGGAAGAATGACTTTATTATTACCTAGTGGAATAATATTGGCTATAAATAATGCCTTGTATTGTAGTAAGTCTCAAAGAAACTTGTTGAGTTTCAAAGTTATTCGCCAACATACCTACCATGTGGAGACTGCCAATGAAGGAAATGTTGAATATCTTTACATTACTAAAATAAAAGTGAAAAAAAGATGTGTACATGAAACGTTACCTGCAATTTCCTCTGGCTTGTACCACGCAAGTATTAGTATGGTTGAATCACATGCTATAGTAAACAAGAAGTTTACTAGTTCTAATGATTTTACTATTTGGAATGACCGGTGGGGCCATCCCGGTTCTAATATGATGCGCAAAATAATTGAGAATTCACACGGGCACACATTGAAGAATCAAAAGATTCTTAAATCTAAAGAATTTCCTTGTGCTGCTTGTTCTCAAGGAAAATTGGTTATCAAACCATCAGCAACTAAGGTTGAGATTGAATCCCCTGCATTTCTGTCACGACCCGGAATACCCGCCCTCGAGACCGTGATGGCGCCTAACATTTCACTTGCTAGGCAAGCCAACATTAGATGAAGTCATTAACCATTTTAAAAAATTTCAAATACGACGACAATAAAGAAACTGAATAGTCTGAAACAAGGTAAATAAACTAATAAGTGACGAAATCCAAATACAAATCCCGGAACTGGTGTCACGAATACATGAGCGTCTAACATATTACAGATGATGGTTTGAAATAAACATAAACGTCTGAATCAAATAAATAGCTAAAAAAAGTATAAGGGGACTTCAGAGCTGCGGATGTCGTGCAGCTATACCTCAAGTCTCCTCTGAATAGCTAGATCCGAGCAAGTCTACGGAATGCCGCTGGGACCAACTCCGGTATCTACACAAGAAGTGCAGAGTGTAGTATGAGTACAACTTACCCCATATACTCTGTAAGTTTCGAGCCTAAACTCGATGAAGTAGTGACAAGGCTAAAGCGGGTCACTTACATTAACTTGTACGCAATAGAAATAATAATAACAGAAAAGACAGGAATAGAAGCAAAGTAGGTACTTCATATCAACGAACTCCAAACCAACTAGCAGAGAGTCCCGAATGACAAGTCATATCACTCATCTCAACAACTGAGGCCAATCCAACAGTCACAAGCAAATATAACTTTTATCAATATGTTGTGGCGTGCAACCCAATCCCACAATATCAACTTTAAATAATTCATTGCGGTGCGTAACCCGATCCCACCATATAATTATCTATCAACATCATAGTCCGTCCTTATTTCGCCATTTCATTTCATTACCTTTAATCTCCGTTGCGGCATGCAACCTGCTCCCCAAACAATTTCAATTAACAATAGTAACTCAAGAACCAAGATTTACGAGAAATTATACGTCAAGAGAATAAATGTACGAGCAATAGATAATAACATAATAACCAAAGAAACTCGAACAACTCGGATGTCTCAACTTACCACCTCTACGGCATCTACCATTTAACAATTCATACAAGTGAAACTACATTAATGAAGGCAATAATTAATATGAAACTATAAGGCAAATAAGGGATAAGACAATTTGGATATGTGAGGGAAGCAAATAGAGACAAGTAGTAAAATAAGCATGGATTTATGGAGGGGGTGGATAGTTTAATGCAAGAAATGCTAAATAGCAAGTAGCAATAAGACAACAAACACTCGTCACCTCGCATATACTCCGTTTCACACATAATTCACATAACATGTAGTCCAAGGGTCCCGAATTCTCTCAAATCAAGGTTAGACCCAACACTTACCTCACTGCGCAATCAACTCAAAGCTCAACCATGGCCTTGCCTTTCGAACAAGCCTCCAAACCAACCAAATCTAGAAAATTATTGACCAAATGATTCAAAATAAGCTTTAGAAACTACCCACAAATGAAAGAGGTTCAATTTAGATAATTTTTGAAAAGGTCAACAAACGTTAACCCCAGGCCCGCTTGGTCAAAATACGAGATTCCGACCAAAACCTGATTACCCATTCATACTCAAGGTCGGTTATGTAATTTAATTCAAAATCCGACCTCAATTTGAGGTCTAAATCCTAATTTTACAAAAATTCCTAATTCTACCCAAATTCCTAATTCTACCCAAATTCCAAATTTCTACCATGAAAATCCTTGATGTTGAAATCTTATGAAATGTAATAGGTAATTGAAAAGAAGTAGATTAAAGTCACTTACCCATGTATTTAGGAAGAAAGTTTCTTGGAAAAATCGCCTCTAGGGTGTTTTGGTTGAGAGTTTGTGAGAAATGAGCTAAATCCCGTTTTTTCTCTTTTACCCAACTGCAGTTATCTCAATTGCGACACATATTTCACAATTGTGATGATCACAAAAGCGATCGACTCTTTGCAAAAGCGTAAAAGTCACTGAGCGTGCTTCCGTTGCAAATGCGATAAATTTATCACAAATGCGAACCAAGGTTGTCCGTAAATGTGAACAATCAACTCGCAAATGCGAGTTTGCCTCATTTTTCCTTTAGTAACAAATGCGACACAAAAGTTCGCAAATGCGAACTTGCCCACCTTCGCATCAGCGGACTTCACTTAGCAAAAGAGAAGCTGACCCATCCCCCACCAACTTCGCATATGCGAGCCTGACCTCGTATTTGAGAACATGTCCTAGGAAATGCGAGATCTGCAGACATGATGCACCAGCACTCTTCTAAGTTCAATAATCACTTTGTAGCCTATCCGAAACTCACTCGAACCCCTTGGGCTCCAAACCAAATATGCACACAAGTGTAATAACATCATATGAACTCATTCACGTGATCAAAATACTAAAATATCACCTAGAACTACAAATCGAACACCGGAATGAATGAAATTTTTAAGGAAACTTAAGAACATGTAATTTTACAGCTAGACATCCGAATCACATCAAAAAAACACCATTTTGCACTAAATTTTGCAGACATGTCATAAACACTGAAATAAACCTATACCAAGTTTCGGAACCATAATCCGAACCCGGTAGCAACAAAGTCAACCTACGGTGAAACTTAGAAATTCTTTAAACCTTTACATTACTAGTATTTAACAAATTACGTTATATCAAGCTAGGGAGTTCCGAATTTGATCCCGGACATATTCAGAAGTCCCAAATCACAATACAGATCCACCAAGACCGTCAAAACACTGATTCAGGTTCGTTTACATAAAACATTAACCGTAGTCAACTCAAATGAGTTTTAAAATACGATTTCACATTTTCATCAATTTGTTTTATAAAAACTCTCAGCCACGTAGGGTTTTTGTCTAGGATAGCTAGTGACAATGTTGTATTTTACTACTTCGCTTTTTAGTGCATGTCCTATTTACTAGCTATCATTTTTGCTTTGCATCTTTCTTCTGCATTTCATGGTGTTCCTATTTTTCCTATGATTGTTGTGGTGATACTAATGTTGTCTCCTCTTGTCATTTTGTCTTTTTATTTTCTTGAGCCGAGGCTCTTTCGGAAATAGCCTCTCTACTCCTTTGGGGTAGAGGTAAGGTCTGCGTACACACTACCCTCCCCAGACCCCACTAGTGGGATTTTACTGGGTTGTTGTTATTTCATAAAAACTCTCCGAAAACAAAAAGACACAAACTATGCACACAAATCAAGGAAGGCTAAACGGAGATATTCAAGGTCTCAGAACACATAAATGAAGAATAAAACAGAGAATGACCTATTGGGTCATCACATTCTTTACCTCGAACAGACATAGAATTGTACCCGGACTGGTAAAAAGGTGTATGTATCTACTTTGTATATCGGACTTGGACTCCCACGTGGTTGCCTTGATTGGCTGATGATGGTAGGCTATAATCTCGTATTTTAGTTGCCTAATCCACTCTAATTTACTTCACTTTAATTGAGTTTGAGCTTTAATCGCTAGTGTTTTGCACTAATTATGTGTTTTATGCTTTGTAGGAGCGATTCCAAGCTATGTAGATATTATGGAATAAATTCAAGCTATTTTGGAGCTTTGCAGTCTGAGTAAAATCCCAAAGATTAAGTTGAGATCGTGTTCGGGGATCAACGGACAATAATACATTTAACGAGAGAAACGGAGAATTGATAAGGAGGAAACCCAGGTGTGCGAGCGCGCACTGGGCACGCAAGGGAGGCAGAACACTATCCAAAGTGCGCGGCCATATGCACGAGCACACCTCCAGGTACGGGGCCGCGCACATCCAGTTCCAGAAATTGTCCTAGTTCGCATAGGAAAAGGTGTTTTTGATTGGGCCCGACCCTACTTGGTATATATACATGAAGAAAATGGTATTTTCTAGACTTTTGACACATATAAGACCTAAGGAGGCTAAGGAGAAGTTGGAGAAGAAGTAGCACAAGGAATTCATCATTCTCTCCTCACTCAAGATAAGAGTTTGGATCGTTTTATGTTTTCCTTTACTTTAAACATACTTGTGATGAATTGCTCCATATCTATAGAGTAGTTCTCTTTAGAGTGTAATGGATTTAGTGTATTGATATTTGTTTGTCGATTATAACTCTAGTTTTTATGTATTGAATCGTTTTGGTTGATTAAATTGTTGCATCCATATTCACATGTTCTTATAGTCGAAAGAGGCATAACTTGTGATATCATTGCATTATCTTGTTGGTTGAGTTCATTAATTCTTCTTAGTAATCGAAAGAGGCTAGTTGAATTATTGTTTAACCCTAGTTAGGAGGATAATCGAGAGAGGTTCTCCTAAAGACCAATCCACTATGAATTCTTGCATATCTTCACTGAGCTTAAATTGGTTCATATTTTAAGGTTGAGACTTAATCGAGAGAGGAGTCCTAATAAACGTTTGAACTAATAATTGAGTGAATTTGAGATACTCACCTGAACATTAGAAGTGAATTAACTAGATTTAAATCCCAGATATTTATCTTGCACATATCGAATCAATCTCTATTTTCTCCCATTGATATCTTCCTTGCCTACCTTTGTTCGAGTGTCATTCGTTAATAAGTTAGACTCTTAGTTAGTTGTAGTTTTTAATCACATAATTCTTAACTGTTGATCATCTTGGATAGCAAAGCTATAAACTATGAAAATACTGTTTAACTCCAATCCATGTGGATATGATATTATATTATACTATATTCGACTAGTGAGCATATTGAAGTGTGTGTTTTGCACTCGTTAAATTTTAGCGTTGTTGCCAAGGATTGGCAATCAATAGTGTTTGAAATAGTTTGTAGTGCTAATTCAGGAATTTTTCTTCTTATTTTTTTTATTTGTTTTTTCCTTTTTACGTTGGTGCTTTTTAACTGTGTGTAGGCTACAGGCTAGATTGGTCCATGACTCGGTCCTCTGGGAAGGAACTGCTACCATACGAACCAGAAATCCAGAAACAACTGCGACAGTTGAGGAAGGAAAGGAATCTCCCCGAGAATACTGAGAAGGTTGGGCCATCCTCAACCAAAGCAATTATGGCGGGAGATGATGATAATGTTGATTTGGCTGCAAGAGAGGCAGCCCGGCAAAGAGAAAATGCTACAAGGGATGCTCAGGAAACAGCTCTTCGAAATGCACAACTTGTGTATGAGGAGGAGAGGGCTCGGAGAATTGTTCAGAATCAACCTTTGGCTATAGACCAGTTCAGAAATATAGCTGCCGATGCTGGGAGACCACTTGGCGATTATGCTAGACCAGTCTACAACCAAGGCTATAAAGTGTGAAACCACCTCCAGTTGAAGCTAACAATTTTGAGTTAAAGCAAGGGTTGCTTCAAACTCTTAAAAATAGGTGTGTCTTCAGAGGAAAGATGAACGAGGATCCAAACAACCATTTAATGGACTTCGAGGAGATTATGAACACCTTTCAATACAATGGTGTGTCACAAGATGCAGTCTACTTAAGGGAATTTTCTTTCACACTCAAAGATTATGCAAAGCACTGGCTTCGAAGCTTGCCTAATGGGTCGATTAGAACATGGGATGAGATGACCATAACACATCTTTATAAATATTTATCATCAGCTAAGACAGGCAAGTTTAGAAGAGAAATCCATAACTTTTGCCAGAATGAGACTGAAATTGTGTTTGAAGCTTGGGAGAGGTTTAAGAAGATAGTGCGAAAGTATCAACATAGCGGAATTAAACTCTCGATGCAACTCCAGGACTTTTGGGATGGATTGACACTCGCCGCATGCAGAACATTGAGCAATGCAGCTGGAGGCCCATTGATGAATAAGACTCCAGAGGAGATAGTTACATTTCTAGATGAGTTATCAGAAGATGCAAATCCGTGGCCCTTTGAGATTGCTGAAAGAAGAAGATCAACTGGTGTTCACCAAGTTGATGCTAACACATCGGTGCAGGTACAGCTTGAATCCATGGACAAGGAAATAAGGAAGTTGACCTTTGCTTCAATACATTGTGAGCCCCACACAACTTGTGATATATGTGGAAGAGGACACCCTACTCATGAGTGTCAAGCCTCGATTGAGAAAGTTAATGTTGTTGGGAATTATAATTTTAATGCAATGGGTCAGAAGCACCCTGGTTTTTCATGGATTTCACCTGGGGGTACTGCAAATGCATGGCAACAAAACAACCCCACATTTCAGGTACAAGGAGCTCAGGGTTTTGTGAATCAGCCTAGGCCGCAATTCCAGCCTCAACATTTGACTCAGCCTGGGCTAGAAGATCTAATGAAATCCTTCATTGTCAAGACAGATAAGAGATTAGATGCTCATGGTCCAGCTATCAAAGAACTTGGCACTGGTTTGCGGAACTTGGAGAAGCAAGTGGGGAAAATTGCAAATGTATTATCTGAGAGAATCTCAGATACTCTGCCAGTTGATACTGAAAGAAACCCCAAAGAAACAGTGAATGATGTGACCTTGAGAAGCGGGCAAGTGTTGAAAGATCCCACTCCAGTCCAAAAAGAGGTGGTACCTAAAAAATAAAGTGAGGAGCAGCTGAAAGATGAAGTTGATAAGAAGAAGAAAGGAAAGAAGGGAGCTGAGAAAAAGAAGAAGGAAACTTCAAAAAGGGAGGAACATGAAGAGAGCAAGAACATGCCTGCTCTACCTTTTCCCCAAAAGTTGTATAGAGAAAAGTTGGACAAGCAATTTGAAAGATTTCTAGATATGCTCAGACAGGTTAATGTAAATTTGCCATTCACAGAAGTTCTCTCACAAATGCTAGCATATGCCAAATTCTTGAAGGAGATCCTTACAAAGAAGAGGAAGATAGAAGAGACCTCAGTGGCCAAGCTCACAGGGCATTGCAGGGCAATCTTACAAAACAAACTCCCACAAAAGTGTGGAGATCCATGGAGTTTTATTATACCTTGCTCATTAGGCACTCTTAATTTTGATAAGCCTTTATGTGATTCTGTTGCCTCAATTAATTTAATGTCTTTGTCTATTTACAGAAAGCTGGAGAATGAGATTGGAGAGATAAGGTCTGCACCAATATCTTTGCAGCTGGCCGACCAAACAACTATCATACCCGAGGGGATAGTGGAAGATATCTTACTTCGAGTAGATAAGTTTTTTTTTATGTAGACTTTATAGTAGTGAAGATGGAGGAGAATAAGTAGGTCCCCCTCATTCTAGAAAGACCATTATTAGTGACGGGTAGAGCAATATTGGACATACATGATAGAAAACTCATGCTTACAGTGGGTGAGGAGATGGTGACTTTTGAGATGAATGTAGAAACGGGGATAAAACGGGGGTGAAACAGGAGAAGCGAGTTGCAAGTGTTAAGTGAAAGGTTAAGAGTTCAAGAGATAAGGCTCCCGTGATTGAGAAATATAAGTATGGGGTGTATCCCAAGAAGGCTGAAAAGAATTTTTCTGCATGGATATGCACACTAGTTCGGGCGAGAAGAATGGAGCCCGACTTTAATTTTGACCCCGACTAGATATTCAGGGAAGTTCCTCTACCTTATGCTTTTTAAATGTGTGTCATGGGGACATGCCACAACTTGAAGTGTGGGGTGGGGGACAATTGTATGTTGTATTTATGTACATTAGTTTCTTTTTGTTAGTTGTAGTAGTTAGAAATAGAAAACAATTTGAAAAACAACATAAAATTTTAAAATTTTTGATTTTTCCCGATGATGGATATCATTCGACAGGTTTCTTGAGGGATTAAATTCGAAAGAAAAATACAAAAATATTTTCTTTTGTAGGGTAGTGTAATAATTCCCCCCTTGGTTTTTCTTTGAGCTGCGGTTCTTTTTCAAAGGTTTTATTTGAATCGAGTGTAGTTAGTTTTTAATTTTTGTTAGTAGTAGGAAACCTTGTGTTGTGATTTGAACTGAAGGCAATGTCTCTTAACTTTGTTATTCCTTAAGAATAGCGAGTGCTTTAGTTGTGATGCTTAGGTTCAATTTTTGACTCTTGTATAAGTACCTTAAATTGCATGATCTTAACTTTGCTTTACTACTTTGGCTAGAGTGTCTTGATGATCCAATCTTGAGTGAGTTATATGCCATGTGTGTGTGAGGTTTGTGTCATTATGTGCATTACATTTGATGTCTAGAACTTGCCCTGTGTGTTTGAAAAGTGAAATAGCAGTTTTATGCAGTCTTGAAAGTGATATAGGCATTTCTTTGTTGAGCCAGATATATGTGTCTACCCACCTAATTGTTATGTATCTTAGTTAACCCCGTTGAACCTATAATCTTGTTTCTTTGGCAACCACATTACAAGTCTTATGCATTTGTTTGGATTGACCATCTATTTGAACCTTGTACCTCTCGTGAGCGCTTGAATTTGTTATGAACTTTGTAAAAGTTAAAGTGTGGGGTGTTGATTTGGCGTTTGAGTGGAACTATTGAAATAAGGAGAAAGGTGCAATGTTTTGAAAAAAGTGAGAGCCACTCGAATTGAAAAAGAAAGGAAAAATATAATTGTATGGTTGTGAAAAATATTCCTTGATAGTGGTAACTCTTGATGTAATTGTGCTTAAAGAAGTAAGGAGTTAATATATATATATATATATATATATATATATTGATATGAAGGTGGAGTATGGTTTGACATAAGTGTGGGGTTTTGGAAGGTAAAGTGTATGTATTAAAGTGCTTAGGAAGGTGTAGTTACGTGTAGTTACCCTTATATCTAAATGTATTCTACTCGTCCCGCGGCTTATATTACAATCAATTAAAGTCCTTGATCCTTGACTGAATGAGCTCAATTAGTAGAGTAGTACACTACGGGCAAGCTTATGGTGCATCGTTTGTGGCATATGAATGTTATTTCTAAGAGTGAGTAAATTTTTTCTATCTTGAGTTCCTAATTGTTCTTAATTTCTATTGTGTGTGGAACTACTCTCGGTTGTTGTGTGATGGCACTTAATTCATGAAGGAAAGGTAATGTAATTGACCTTTATGTTAGAGTAAGTGAGTGAGTTGTGAATAATGTGTGGTACGTGTGAGTCAAATCTTGAGGCTAGGATGTTATACTATTGTGCTTAGTCTATTTTAAATATTTTTGGTATGATGAGTTAGGAAAGTTGTTTAAAAAGGTCGTGTTTTTATAAAGTATAGTTTGATTGCTCGAGGACGAGCAATAGTTTAAGTGTGGGGTATTGATGGTAGGCTATAATCTCGTGTTTTAGTTGCCTATTGCACTCTAATTTACTACACTTTAATTGAGTTTGAGCATTAATCACTAGTTTTTTATACTAATTGTGTATTTTATGCTTTGTAAGAGTGATTCTAAGCTACGTAGATGTTATGAAATGAATTCAAGCTATTTTGGAGCTTCGAAGTCTGAGTAAAAGCCCAAGTATTAAGTTGGGATCGTGTTCGGGTATCAACTTATAATAGTGCATTAAATGAGAGAAACGAAGAATCGATAAGAAGGAAACCCAGGTGCGCGGGCACGCACTGGGCACGCAAGGGAGGCAGAACACTGTCCAAATTGCGCAGTGATATATGTGAGCACACGTCCAGGTGCGCGGCCACGCACATCCAGTTCCTGAAGTTGTCCTAGTTCACGAGAGAAAAGGTGTTTTTGATTGGGCCCGACCCTACTGGGTATATATACATGAAAAATATTATTTTCTGGACTTTTGACACATATAAGACCTAAGGAGGCTAAGGAGAAGTTGGAGGAGAAGGAACACAAGGAATTCATCATTCTATCCTCACTCAAGACAAGAGTTTGGATCGTTTTATGATTTTCTTTACTTTAAACATACTTGTGATGAATTTATCCATATCTATGGAGTAGTTCTCTTTAGGGTTTTATGGATTTGGTGTATTAATATGTGTTTGTGGATTATAACTCTAGTTGTTATGTATTGAATCATTTTGATTGATTAAATTGTTGCATCCATATTCATATGTTCTTGTAGTCGAAAGAGGCATAACTTGTGATATAGTTGCATTATCTTGTTGGTTGAGTTCATTAATTCTTCTTAGTAATCAAAAGAGGCTAGTTGAATTATTGTTTAACCCTAGTTAGGAGGATAATCAAGGGAGGTTCTCCTAAAGACCAATCCACTACGAATTCTTGCATATCTTCACTGAGCTTAAATTTGGTTCATATTATGAGGTTGAGACTTAATCGAGAGAGGAGTTTCTACTAAACGTTTGAACTAATAATTGAGTAAATTCGAGAGACTCATTTGAACATTAGAAATGAATTAACTAGATTTAAATCCCAGACATTTATCTTGCACCTATCCAATCAATCCCTATTTTCTTCCATTGATATCTTCTTTGCTTACTTTTGTTCGAGTGTCTTTCGTCAATAAGTTAGACTCTTATTAATTGTAGTTTTTAATCACATAACTCTCAACTATTGATCATTTTATATAGCAACCAAGCTATATACTACGAAAATACTATTTAACTTCAATCCCTGTGGATACGATATTATATTATACTATATTCGACTAGCGAGCACATTTAAGTGTGTGTTTTGCGCTCATCAGTTGACCTCTCCACTACACTCAAACTGAAGGATTACTCTTAGATCTCAACTGTCGGACCTGCCAGGCTAGAATAGCCACTAGCTCCTCTTCATAAGTCAAATCCTTGTCCAATTGGACTGAGCTGAAATCTAACACATGGGACGGATCACCGTGATACTTCCGGAGCTTGGAGACATGGAACACTGGATGGACTGCTAATAAACTAGGTGGCAATCCCGGCCTGTAAGCCACCTCACCCATTCTCTCAAGAATCTCAAAGGGTCTGATATACCTAGGGATCAACTTTCCCTTCTTTCCCAACTTCAACACACCTTTCATGGATGAAACCCAAAGCAATACCCTCTCTCCAACCATGATTGCAACATCACGAACTCTACGGTCGGCATAACTCTTCTACCTAAACTGGGTGGTGTGCAGTCGATCCTGAATAATCTTGACCTTTTCCAAGGCATCCTTAACCAAATCGATACCCAACAACCAAATCTCTCCCGACTCGAACCATCCAACTGGAGAATGGTACCACCTCCCGTATAATGCCTCATAGGGAGCCATCTGAATGTTAGACTGGTAGCTGTTGTTGTAGGCAAACTCTACAAGCGGCAAAAACTGATCCCAAGAACCCCCAAAATCCATAATGCAAGCGCAAAGCATATCCTCCAATATCTGAATAGTGCACTCGGACTCCGTCCGTCTGGGTATGAAATGTTATACTCAACTCAACTCGTGCGCCTAACTCACATTGTATGGTCCTCCAGAAGTCGAGGTAAATTGCGTACCTCGATTTGAAATGATAGACACTGGCACACCGTGAAGACGGATGATCTCGCGAATGTAGATCTCAGCTAACCGCTCTGAAGAATAGTTAGCTGCCACTGGAAGGAAATGTGCCGACTTGGTCAATCTATCCATATTGACCCAAACTGCATCAAACTTCCTACGAGTCCATGGGAGCCCGACAACAAAATCTATGGTGATACGTTCCCACTTCCACTCAGGAATCTCTAGCCTCTGAAGCAAACCACTAGGCCTCTGATGCTCGTACTTTACTTGCTGACAATTTAGACACTGAGCTACATATGCAACTATATCCTTCTTTATCCTCCTCCACCAATAGTGTTGTCGAAAGTCCTGATACATCTTGGCGACACCCGTACCGGGAACTGTGGGCCTCCTCAGGAATCAACTCACAAAGCCCATCCACATTGAGCACAGAAATATGACCCTACATCCGTAAAACCCCATAATCTCCAATAGTAACCTGCTTGGCACCATCGTGCCGCACCGTGTCCATAAGGACAAGCAAAAGGGGGTCATTATACTGATGCTCTCTTATGCGCTCATACAAAAAAGACCGAGAAACTGTGCAAGCTAGAACACGTCTGGGCTCTGAAACATCTAACATCACGAACTGATTGGCCAAAGCCTGAACATTTTTTGCAGGCAGCCTCTAACAAACTGGAATATACGCAAGGCTATCATAATCACAACCTTTATTCTCATGGCATCGGCCACCATATTGGCCTTCCCGAGATGATACAACATGGAGATATCATAGTCTTTCAACAACTCTAACCACCTCATCTGCCTCAAGTTGAGATCCTCTTTCTTGAACAAATATTGTAGACTCTGATGATCCATGAATACCTCACATGATACGCCGTATAGGTAGTGCCTCTAAATCTTTAGTACATGAACAATGGTTGCCAACTCTAAGTCATGAACAAGGTAATTCTTCTCATAAACCTTCAACTGCCTCGACGCGTATGCAATCACCCTTCCATCCTACATCAATACTGCACCGAGCCCAATATGAGATGCATCACAATACACCATGTAAGATCCTGAACCTGCAGGCAACACCAACACTGGCATCGTAGTCAAAGTAGTCTTGAGCTTCGGAAAGCTCAACTCACACTCGTCCGACCATCTGAACGGGGAACTCTTCTAGGTCAATCTAGTCAATGGGGATGCTTTAGATGAAACACCCTCCATGAACCGGCGATAATAACTCGCCAAACCGAGGAAACTCTGGATCTCTATAGTTGAAGTAGGTCTAGGACAGTTCTGATCTACCTCAATCTTCTTAGGATCCACTTTTATGCCCTCTGGCGATACAGCATTCCCCAAAAAAGGACCAAAACTCACACTTTGAAAACTTAGCATATAACTGACTATCCCTCGGAGTCTAAAGTACAATCCGAAGATGCTGCTAGTGCTCCTCTTGACTGCGGGAGTATATCAAGATATCATCAATGAATACAATCACAAAAGAATCCAAATACGGCTTAAACACCTGGTTTATCAAATCCATAAATGTTGATAGGGCATTTGTCAACCCAAATGACATCACTAGGAACTCATAATGCCCATACCGAGTCCGGAAAGCTGTCTTAGGGACATCGGATGTCCTAATCTTCAATTGATGGTAGCCAGACCTCAAATAAATCTTCGAAATCACCTTGGCACCCTAAATCTGATCGAATAAGTCATCAATCCTTGGCAATGGATACTTGTTCTTGATGGTCACTTTGTTCAATTACCGATAGTCTATGCACATCCTCATCAAACCATCCTTCATATTTACGAACAACACGGGCGCACCTTAAGGCGAGACACTACATCTAATAAACCCATTATCAAGTAAATCCTGTAGCTGCTCCTTCAGTTCCTTCAACTCAAGTGGAGTCATACTGTATGGTAGAATAGAAATGGGTTGAGTGCCCAGATCCAAATCAATACAGAAGTCAATATCTCTGTCGGGTGGAATCCCTAGTAGATCTGCAGGAAATACCTCTAGAAACTCACGCACAACTGGTACTGAATCCATATAAGGAACCTCCGCACTAGAATCATGGACATAGGCCAACTATGCTAGACACCCCTTCTCGACCATATGTCGATCCTTCACATAAGAAATAAACTTTCTAGTAGAATGGCAAGGAGTCCCCCTCCACTCTAATCGAGGTAATCCCGGCATGGCTAAGGTCACCATCTTGGTGTGACAATCCAATATAGCATAATAATGTGACAGCCAATCCATACCCAAGATAACATCAAAATCTACCATATCAAGAAGCAGGAGGTCTACACTAGTGTCAAGACTCCCAATAGAAACCACACACAAGCGATAAACACGATCTACAATGATAGAATCTCCTACATGCATGGACACATATATAAGAGCACTCAAAGAATCACGAGGTACAATCAAATATGAAGCAAAATAGGATGACACGTAGAAATAGGTAGAGCCCGGATCAAATAGAATGGAAGAATCTCTATGGAAAACTGGAACAATACTTGTGATAACGGCATTAGATGACTCTGTATCGGGCCTAGATGGGAAAGCATAAAATTAGGGTTGGGCCCCACCACTCTAACCTCCACCCCTCGGGTGACCCTTACTTGGCTGGCCTCCACCTCTAACTTCATGACCCCCACCTCAAGTGGCTTGACCTCCACCTCTACTAATTTGACCCCCGCCTCTAGCTAGCAGCACGGGCGATAGGGAAACCGGTGCCGGTATGGTGGCAGGAGAACCTTGCTAAGATTTGTTGCTCGACAATCTAGGGCAATACCTCCTGATGTGACCTTTACCCCCACACTCAAAGCACTCCCTCGGCTGTTGAGGCTGCTGAAATGAGGACTGACCTTGACGGTCTGAATAGCCGTTGTAGTAACTCTGAAGTGGTGATGCACTGATAGGAGTTGAATGCGCACTGAATGTTGATTTCTCAGGATGAGACCCGTAAAAACCATAACTGCCCGAAACACTGTGGGCTACCTGAAGAGCTGACTGACACGGCCTAGGAGGATGACCTCTGCCAAAAGAACCCCTGCCTCCAGATGAGGAACCACTGAATCCACTGAAATGACGAGGTCTCTTATCAGACACTGGCCCTCTCTCTTGAGCACAAACCATCTCTATCTGTCTATCAATATCCACGGCCATCTGGAAAGAAATATCATGCCTAGTCTCTTTGGCCATTTGTAGCCTGATAGGGAAAATGAGCTCATCAATAAATCTCCTTACTCTCTCCCTTTCAGTAGGAAGCAATATAGTGGTGTGGCGAGCTAGGTCCACAAATCGAGTCTCATACTAGGTGACGGTCATGATGCCCTACTGAAGACGCTCAAACTGCCTGTGATACTCCTCTCTCAGAGTGAAAGGAATGAACTTCTCTAGAAAGAGCTGTGAAAATTGATCCCAGATAAGTGCAGGTGAACCAGCTGGTCTAGTAAAGATATAACTCCTCCACAGTCTCTTGGCAGAATCAGTCATCTGAAACACAACAAAATTGAAACCATTGGTCACAACTATACCCATGTTCTACAGCACCTCATGGCAGTAGTCTAGATAATCTTGTGGGTCCTTAGAAGATGTAGCTAAAATAAATAGGGAAAAGTTTGGTAAACTTATCCAACGTCAACAAGGCCTCAAAAGACATGACGGGCCTATCACCGGCTTGTGTCGCATCAACCGGCTGAACCACCCCAATTGGATGGATTGCTGGAGTCTAATATAGGGATCCACCTACTCCAGAGTGTAAGTAGCGGGAGTTTGTGCTCCTCCCCCAGCCTGAGAGACAGTTGGTGCTACCAGAAATGCACCGGTCTGGGCCACACTCTCCATAAGGCCCACCAAGCGGACTAGAGTGTCTTGAAGCACTAGAAAGGCTATAAATCCCTCTGGGGCCTAGGCTGGTCCGACGGGTACAGTCTAAGCTGGGACCTTCTCCTATGATCAATCTGAGGCTCCTCTGCAAGTGCTACTGCTCGAGCTCTAGGTTGAACTCAGCCTCTGGCTTGACCTCGGCCTCGACCTCTACCCCTAGTAACAGCTACCAAATGGGGCTCTGATTCTTTTCCCGCTGTTGATGTTGTGCATGTTCTCGCCATCTATCATAGAACAAGAATAGAATGTTTCAATCATCAATGATAGAATGAACTCACATGACAAAGAAGGAAAAAAGTGAAATTTGTTTTTTCCTAAACTCCATAGCCTCTGAAAGATAAGTAAAAATGTATATGTACCAATCCTCCAGACTCAACTAAGCTTGCTCATGATTCGTGAGACCTAGGCAACCTAGTGCTTTAATACCAACTTGTCACGACCCGGAATTTCCACCCTCGGGACTGTGATAGCGCCTAACATTTTACTTGCTAGGCAAAATAATGTTAGATGTAGTTATTTACCATTTTTAACAAATTTCAAATATGATTACAATAAAGAAAGTGAATAGCCTAAAACAAGGTAAATGAACTAATAAGTGACAAAAGCCAAATACAAATCCTGAAACTGGTGTCACAAATACATGAGCATCTAAGATACTACAGATGATGGTCTGAAATAAACATAACTGTCTGAATCAAATAAACAGCTAAAAGAAAAAGAAGGGGACTTCAGAGCTGCGGACACCATGCACTTGTACCTCAAGTCTCCTCTGTATAGCTGGATCCAAGTAAGTCTACGGAATTCCTAGGGCCAACTCCGGTATCTGCACAAGAAGTGCAGAGTGTAGTATGAGTACAACCGACCCCATGTACTGTGTAAGTGTCCAGCCTAACCTTGACGAAGTAGTGACGAGGCTAAGGCGGGTCACTTATATTAACTTGTACGCAATAGAAATAATAATAACAGAACAGACAGGAATAGAAGTAAAGTAGGCAATTCATATCAACGAACTCAAAAACAACTAATAGAGAGTCCCGAATGACAAGTCATATAACTCATCTCAACAACCGAGGCCAATCCAACATTCACAAACAAATGTAATTTTTACCAATATATTACGGCGTGCAACCCGATCCCACAATATCAACTTTAAATAATCAGTTGGGGTGCGCAACCCGATCCCACCATATAATTATCTATCAACATCATAGTCCGTCCTTATTCTGCCATTTTATTTCATTACCTTTAAATCTCTGTTGCGGCATGCAACTCGCTCCCCAAACAATTTCAATTAACAATAGTAACTCAATAACCAAGATTTAAGAGAAATCATACATCAAAAGAACAAATGTATGAGCAATGGAGAATAACATAATAACCAAAGAGACTTGAACTACTTGGATGTATCAACTTACCAACTCAACGGTAGTTACCATTTAACAATACATACAAGTAAAACTATATCAATGAAGGCAACAATTAATTCGAAACTATAAGGCAAACAAGGCTTAAGACAATTTAGATATGTGAGGGAAGCAAATAGAGACAAGCAGTAAATAAGTATGGATTTATGGAAGGGATAGACAGTTTAATGCAAGAAATCCTAAATGGAAAGTAGCAATTATAGCATGAAAATCAAATAATCATGTAGCAATTAAGGCATGAACCAAGATATACTAGGAATCAATGAAAACTAGGGAAGCAAGTAATGTAACGGTGCATATACACTCACCACCTCGCATATACGCCGTTTCACACATAATTCACAAAACATGTAGTCCAAGCGTCCGTAATTCCCTTAAATCAAGGTTAGACCCAATACTTACCTCACTCCGCAATCAACTCAAAACGCAACCACAGCCTTGCCTTCCGAACAAGCCTCCAAATCAATCAAATCTTGCAAATTATTTACCAAACGATTCAAAATAAGCTTTACAAACTACCCATAAATGAAAGAGGTTCACTTTAGATCATTTTTGAAAAAGTCAACAAAAGTCAACCCTGGGCTCGCTTGGTCAAAACCCGAGATTCGGTCCAAAACCCGATTACCCATTCACCACCGAGCCCGGTTATGTAATTTAATTCGAAATCTGACCTCAATTCAAGGTCTAAATCCCAATTTTATAAAAATCCCTAATTCTGCCCAAATTCCTAATTTCTACCATGAAAATCCTAGATTTGATGTTGAAATCTTATGAAATATAATGGGTAATTGAAAAGAAGTAGATTAAAGTCACTTACCAATGTATTTAGGAAGAAACTCTCTAGGAAAAATCGCATCTAGGGTGTTTAGAGTTGAGAGTTTGTGAGAAATGAGTTAAATCCCGTTTTTCCTCTTTTACCCGGCTGCAGTTATCGCAATTGCGACACATAGTTCGCAATTTTGATGATCGCAAAAGCGATCACCTCTTTGCAAAAGAAAAAATGTCACTGAGCATGCTTTCATCGCAGATGCGACAAATTTATTGCAAATGCAAACAATCGACTCGCAAATGCGAGTCTGCCTCGATTTTCCATTAGTCGCAAATGCGATACAAAAGTTTGCTAATGCAGACTTGCCTACCTTTGCATCTGCAGACTTCACTTTGCAAAAAAGAAGCTGACCCAGCCTCCACCAACTTCGCATATGCGATCCTGACCTCGTATTTGCGAGGCTCGCATTTGTGAACAGGTCCTCGCAAATGCGAGATCAACATACCTGATACACCAGCATTTTTCTAAGTTCAATAATCACTCTGTAGCCTATCCGAAACTCACTCGAACCCTTCGGGCTCCAAACCAAAGATGCACACAAGTGTAATAACATTATACAAACTCCCTCGAGCGGTCAAAACACAAAAATAACTCCAAGAACTATGAATCGGACACCAAAACGAATAATATTTGCAAAGAAACTTAAGAACATGTAATTTTACAACCGGACATCCGAATCAAGTCAAACAAACTCTGTTTTGCACCAAATTCTACAGACAAGTCACAAATACAGAAATGAACCTATACTAAGATATCAATTCATAATCCGAACCCAGTAGCAATAAAGCCAACCAACAGTCAAACTTAGGAATTCTTTAAACCTTTAAATTACTAGTTTTCAACAAATTACATTATATCAAGCTAGGGACTTCCGTAATTTCAGGCATACGCCCAAGTCCCAAATCACGATACGGACCCACCGAGACCGTTTGCACTAAACATTGATCGTAGTCACCTTAAATGAGTTTTAAGGCATGATTTCACATTTTCATCAATTTGTTTCATAAACACTCTCGGAAAAAAGGACAAGGACTATGCACGCAAATCAAAAAAGTCTAAATAGGGCTATTCGAGGTCTCAGAATACATAAATGAAGTCTAAAACTGAGAATAACCTATCGGGTCATCATAATTTCTGGAACTTATACAAGGTGATACATGTGGTCCCATACACCCTCCATGTGGAGCATTCAAGTATTATATGATTTTGATAGATACATCTACAAGATGGTTACATGTGTGCTTGTTATCAACTCGCAATATGGCATTTGCTAGATTGTTGGCTCAAATAATAAGTTTAAGAGCACAATTCTAGATTATGCAATTAAGACAATTCGTCTTGATAATGCTAGTGAGTTTACATCCTAGATCTTTAATGACTATTGTATATCAAGTGGGATAACAATCGAGCATCCAATTGCTCATGTTCATACTCAAAATGGTCTAGCGGAATCATTGATAAAACGTCTCCAATTGATTATTACATCAATGCTTATGAGAACTAAACCTCCCATTATAGTATGGGGTCATGCTATTTTGCATGCAGCAGCACTTGTGCGGACAAGGCCCACAAGTTATCATAAAGTCTCCCCATTACAATTGTCTTTTGGTCAGGAGCCATATATTTCCCATCTTAGAATTTTTGGTTGTGCGACCTATGTTCCAATTGCTCCACCACAACGCACAAAGATGGGTCCTCAAAGAAGGTTGGGGATATATATTGGGTATGAATCTCCTTCTATAATAAAATATTTGGAACTTATGAGTGGAGATTTATTTACGGCAAGATTTGTTGATTGCCATTTTGATCAATCGGTATACCCAATATTAGGGGGAGAAAATAAGCAACTCAAAAAAGAGATAGATTGGAATGCATTATTACTATCTCATTTAGATCCTCGAACAAATCAATGTGAACAAAAGGTTCATAAGATAATTTATTTATAAAATATTGCAAATCAACTACCAGATGCATTCATTGACCTACCAAGGGTGACTAAGTCACATATCCCAGTTGCTAATGCTCCAATTTGAGTTGATGTCCCGATAGGACAATCAATTAATCCAAATGAGTCTAAGCCAAGCTTAAAGCGTGGTAGACCAATCGGTTCTAAAGATACAAACCCTCGAAGGAGGAAAGGATCAAATGATCAAGGTGATCATAATACAGAGGTTGTGGCTCAAGAGGAGCCTCAAGACATAACAAATGATAAAACCTCAGGGGAGGTCCAAGTACCTGAAAATAATGAGAATGAAGAGATCTCAATAAGTTATATCTGTACGAGAAAAAGGTGGAACCTAAATGATATTGTTGTTTTTGCATATAATGTTGCTGTTGAAATAATGCAACAAGATGAGGATCTTTAACCAAAATCTATCGATGAATGTCGACAGAGAAATTATTGGCCAAAATGGAAAGAAGCTATCGAGGTAGAATTAACTTCACTTGAAAAACGTGAAGTCTTCAGACCCATAGTTCGAACACCTGAAGGTATAAAGCCAGTAGGGTACAAATGGGATTTTGTGCGAAAACAAAATGACAAAAATGATCTAAAGCATGACTTGTGGCACAAGGATTTTCGCAAAGGCCTATCATTGATTATATGGAGACATATTCTCATGTAGTTGATGCTATCACCGTTAGATATCTCATAAATATGGCAGTGTATGAAAAACTTGATATGCATCTAATAGATGTTGTTACATCCTATTTGTATGGATCATTAGATAACGAAATATTTATGAAAATAACTGAGGGATTTAAAGTGCCTGAAGCAAATAAAAGTTTTCGTGAAACTAGTTCAATAAAGCTTTAGAAATCCTTATACGGACTAAAACAATCATGTCGTATGTGGTACAATCGCCTGAGTGAATACCTATTGAAATAAGGGTACAAGAATTATCCAATTTGTCCTCGTGTCTTTATAAGAAGGTCTGGATCTAAATTTGTTATAACCGTCGTGTACGTTGATGATTTAAATATCATTGGAACTCATAGGGAGCTTCAAAAAGTAATAGACTGTTTGAAGAAAGAATTTGAAATGAAAGATCTTGGAAAGACAAGATTTTTTCTTGGTCTACAAATTGAGTATATGAAAGATGGAATATTTGTCCATCAATCAACATACACCGAAAAAACTTTAAAGGGATTTTATATGGGTAAATGTAACGACCCGGCCAGTCATTTTAAGAGTTGTAGCCCCGTTCCCCCATTTATTGTCCATTCCCTACTTAATTATTGTTATGTTACTTGCCGAGGCAGTTGGTTCGGGTCCGGGAAAACTTCGGAATGAGTTGATATACTTAGTCTCAAGATTGGAAGCTTAAGTTGAAATGGTTGACCGGATGTTGATCTATGTGTAAACGACTTCGGAATGGAGTTTTGATGGTTCCGTTAGCTTCGTTGGTTAATATCGGATTTAGGAGTGTGTCCAGATTACGAATTTGAGGTCCGTGGTTAAATTAGGCTTGAAATGGCAAAAATTAGAAATTTTGAAGTTTAACCGAGAGTGAAATTTATGGTTGTTGAGTTCGGATTGGGGTTCTGGGAGTTGGAATAGGTCTGTGGTTTCATTTGTGACTTGTGTGCAAAATTTGAGGTCAATCGGACGTGATTGGTAGGTTTCGGCATCGAATGTAGAAGTTAGAAGTTCAAAGGTTCATTAGGCTTGAATCGATGCGCGATTCATGATTTTAGCTTTGTTTAATATGATTTGAAGGCTCGACTAAGTTTGTATTATGTTTTAGTACTGGTTGGTATATTTGGTTGAGGTCTCGGGGGGCCTCGAGTGGATTTCGGACGATTATTGGATCAAATTTGGAGTTTGAGAGACTGCTGAAGCACCAGGTCTGGTGCAATCGCATATGCGAAGTGTTTGATCGCAGGTGCGAAGCTGCATGTGCGCACCAACCATCGCATAAGCGGCCAAGAGTGGAGATGGGCAGTTCTCATAGGTGCGAAGGGGTTACCCACGTTTGCGAGGTCGCAGGTGGGAAGTAATGAACGGAAAAGCAGAGTTGGACAGTGGGGGAGTTTGCGCAGGTGCGATGGGAATTTCGTACCTGCGAGAGCGCAGATGCGGAGGCAGGATCGTACTAGCGAAGGGAGCCTTTGAGGCATGTACGCAAAATTAGGGGAATTTCCGCAAAAACGGAACCACATGTAAGGTTAAGTTTTCCGCATGAGCGAAAAGGGCTAGGCAGTGTATTAAAATAAAGGGTTCTGTGATTTTCATCATTTTGAACATTTCAAGCTCGGGGTTTGGGGATTTGTGAGAGGGATTTCGAAGGGATTCTTGAGGTAAGTTACTTATGGTTAAATGTATTCAATAAATATGTTTTCCTACTGACTTTCCCAGCTAGATTGTGTGGTTTTGAGGTGTAAATTTGGAGTTTGAGACTAGGGATTTGGAGAGTTTAAATTGGGGATTTCGGTGTCGATTTGGTGTTGGATTTTGATAAATTTAGTATGGTTGGACTCATGGTTGAATGGGCTTCCGAATTTTGTGACTTTTGTTAGATTCCGACACGTGGGCCTAGAGGCCGACTTTTGAGTTGACTTTTTGATTTTTGATTCAGAACTTAGTATTTTCTTATGGAATTGATTCTTTTAGCTCGTATTGATTGTATCGAACTATTCGTGGCTAGATTCGAGGTATTTAGAGGCCATTTAGCGAGGCAAGGGCTTGTTAGAGTAGTGTTTCGCACGGTTAAACTTGGTTTTGAGGGTAAAAAACTCCAAATTTTGTGTTATATGATTGGTGTTGAGGTGACGCATGTGCTAGGTGGCAGGCATATAGGCGTGCGCCGTAAAAATTATGACTTGGTCGATTCCATGAAACTGAATAGTTGATTAATCTTGTAGTTACCCGTATTTTTACCATGTGTTAGAGCTATTGAGCTCTCAGTCATGTTAAAAATCCTGCTTAGGCTACATGTTGGTATTGTTGTGCCCTTAGAGGTCGTGTTACATGTTGAATTATTTGTGCTAATTTCCATTTGTGCTCGGTCACATCTATTATTTGCATATTATGTCTCGGTCTCTGTTGTCCTTTACTTGATACATCATATCATTATTATTTGGGCTGAATAACATGATCATGGTGAGCCTGAGAGACTGGAAAGATTAGTGACTGAGTGAAACTGAGAGTCTATTGTGAGTGATGTTTATGGGATCGGGTCGTACGCCGCAACAGGCTTATTGATTCATGTCAGGATTTGACTTATTATAGCGCTTGGGCTGAATCGACCCCTCCGGAGTCTGCACATCCACAGTGGGCGCAATTTCTAGCAGTTATTTACATTTGGGCTGGATCTGCCGTAGTTTATTTGCATTTGGGCTGGATCTACCCTGTTTTACTTGCATTTGGGATGGATCTGCCCTGTTCTGTGTTGAGTTTTATTGCAAATATATAAGCATGTCTAAATTCTTGTACCTCTACTTGTTAAATTATGAATTTCTGAGTTATTACTGTCATATTTTCTGTAACTTTTCATACTGTTAAATATTGAAAGTGGGTTGTAATATTTGAACTCGTCACTACTTTCAGTCCAAAGATTAGATTTGTTACTTATTGAGTTGATAATACTCACGCTACACCCTGCACCTCGTATGCAGATCCAGGTATTTTTGGTCACGGCGGTTGCTGATTTGCTGAGTCTAGACCTTCGGAGATCATCAAGGTAGCTGCTTGGCGTACGCAGACCTTGACTCTCCTCCGTTATCTTTTTGTTTACTTGTTCAGATTTACTTTCTAGTCAGTGTACCAGACTATGTGATTATGTAGATGCTCGTGTACTCAATGACACCCCTAGTTTGGGAAGACTTTATGTATTGAGTATTGATATTCTATCATGTTTTTATGAGGGTTTTTTCCTTTATTTAGACTGGTTTAGCGTATTTCAAAAATTAAAGTGTTGAAAATGTCTGAGCAGTCCACTTGCCTAGTACCATGATAGGCGCCATCACGACAGGTTGGGTTTTGGGTCGTGACAATAAAGCACATCCATTGAGTACCCTGATGGTTGTGAGATCACTTGATATAAAAAAAGATCCATTCCGACCACATGAAAATGATGAAAAGCTTCTTGGTGTTGAAGTACCATATCTTAGTGCAATTGGGGAATTAATGTATCTTGCTAATAATTCTCGGCCAAATATAGCTTTCTCAATAAGCTCGTTGGCAAGATTTAGTTCTTCCCCAACGTAAAGACACTGGAATGGTATTAAGCATATATTCAGATACCTCTAAGGGACCATTGATATGGGTTTGTTTTATTCAAATAGATCCAAGTTGTCATTGATTGGTTATACAGATGCAGAATATTTGTCTGATTCACATAAAGGTCGATCTCAAACATGCTATTTATTTATAAGTGGAGATACAACCATATCATGGCGTTCAACAAAACAAACTATGGTTGCTACTTTTTCAAATCATGCAGAGTTAATAGTCATTCACAAAGCAAGCCGAGAATGCATTTGGTTGAGATCGATAACTCAATACATTCATAAAACATGTGGTGTCTCTTCGAAAGGTAATATTCCAATAATATTGTATGAAGACAATGATGCATGCATAACTCAACTGAAAGGAGGATACATCAAAGGAGATAGAACAAAATATATTTCACCGAAATTCTCTTTCACTGATGAACTTCGAAAGAATGGTGAAATAGACATTCAACAAGTTCGTTCAAGTGATAATTTGGCAGATCTGTTCACTAAGGCATTATCAACCAAAATATTTTAGAAGCTGGTATACAAGATTGGAATGCGTCGTCTTCGAGACATTAAGTGATGTTTTCATCAGGGGGAGTAATTACACGATGCACTCTTTTTTCCTTAACCAAAATTTTTGTCCCATTGTGTTTTCCTGATAAGGTTTTTAACGAGGCAGCAAGTTATGCATATTACATATAACTATGTACTCTTTTCTAGTAAAATCTTAGTAAAGCATATTGATTTTACATGGACATCTAAGGGGAGTGTTGTGAATAGTTTAATAAGTGAATGCTCATGCTGTTATGGACACCCATTTCCCTTACTATTTGATGTTGAATATTATAATTCCTCTTACTATTTGATGGAGTGAAAGTTTACATTTTAGGCTTATAAATAGCCTTGTATTCTCATGGGTAAAGACACACAAAAGTGAAAGAAAGAAAAGAGATCTCTTATCTCTTATATTATCTCTGTTCTTGTTACTTTATTTTGCTATATTATTTTTATTTTATAACATTCACAAACTTCTTTTTCACTTTTTTCCTATTCTAGATGTTAAGGATCGGTTTAAGGGGAGAATTTCACTCAAAATATTCTTCCTTCATCAAAGGTAAGCTAAATTTAGCCAAATTAAGTTATTCTATACATAATATTACAAACTCTAACTTCCAAAAACATAAATTAGTGGCTAGATTTTCATTTCCCACCCAAAGTTGTATTTTAGATACTTGATGGCTCATATGGTCACTAAAACGGTCACTCGAAATTTAAGAGCAGATGGCTCATATTCTCCAATTCTTGCTCTCGCGTTGTTTAACTTCTCATAGTAAATAATTTAAGGGGTTAACGAATTAACCCACATATATATATATATATATATATATATGCATCTTTAGCAGGAAATCAGGTACTCGTTGATCATTCACTAAGCATATTAACATTTTATATTCTCATGTTGTTTTTTTTCATTCTTTTTTGTAATAAATATGTATAATTATCTCATTTTTAGTAAAAACTCGAAAAGAGGCTAAGAGGATAGCAATAGAAGACTCAATATCTGCTACCACATCTAGAGTAGAAGAACTTAGAGGATATGATAATGAAGGAAAACACAACTGTCTCAGTTTATTTTAGTTTTTAAATTTGACATAGCACAATTTTTAGATGGAAACTGAAAAATTCAGGGATATAAATCATTATCCGAAAGTATAAAAATCTCCATTTTATAGAGCAAAGAGGCTGTTAAATTCGATCCATACATGTGGGACGAATTAGGTATTGGACTGGGTTTTAAAATGGTTTGGGTCTTAATTTACTTTTTTTAAAATTAATTCATTAAATCTCACCGAAAAAGTATAAAATCTGGCAAGAGTGACTATTTAAGTGAAATAGGTAAAATAGAGTGACTTTTAAAAGACAAAACAAAGATATATGACTTTGAAGACTAATTATCTAAAGTTGATAGATCATCTAAGTCGTTCACTCTTTGATATAATTACTCTAAACTAGCTCATGATATGTCTTATTTAGACTATGAGTATATGTTTTGTTGACCATGTTGGTTTCAAACGTGCAGGTCTGAAGTTTAAATCACGGGTTTACAGTTTTCAAATTCATGCTTATGGGTCTGAAGTCGGTCTACCAAAGCTTAATTTCAAACCTCGGTTCTGAAATTTCAATGAAGTTCAAATTCAAACTCGATGTCTGAAGTTAGGCTTTGGTAGAGCCCAATTTCAAATCCGACGATTTGAATTTATACTTTGACTGTTAAAACTTCAGACCTTCACATATAACAGAGGCGGCTCAAGAATATTAGGGGCCTAAAGCCAAAATTTATTAAGAGACTTTATTTTTGTTTAAAAACAAATCATATTTACTAACATGATTTAAACTTTATATCTTGACATATTTGAATTCTAAGAAATAAAAAAACTACTACTCTATGAAGTAAAATTATAAAAAGTAAAACACTTCAAATTAAAAAAAAAAGATAGTTGAAAGTTAGAAAAATAGAACTTAATTCTTGAAATTGATCGATAACTTGATATCCGAACAAACACATTTAGTGCTTCAAATTGTTTGCAACGATGCTTGAGAACTTGAGAAAAACACAAAAAAATAATGTAGTTTTAATTTTTTTTCAATGCCTTTCCGACCGGTCGTTTTGCTTTCTAGAACCCTGTTCCCCTAAATAAGACTTTCCATATATACTTTTACTATTTCATGACTTGTCGGGATGGTTAATTCGGTTTTAGAAGGGTTCGGGTTGAAATCGAAATACTTAGTTCCTTATTATTGGTTTAAAAGGGGTTAAGTTTGATTTGGGTCAACATCTTTAGTAAACAGCCTCGAAACTGAGATTTGACAGTCACAGTTGGTTTGTATGATGATTTTGGACTTGGACGTATATTTGGATCGGGTTTCGGATGACCCGAGAGCGTTTCTGCGCTTAAAGTTGGAAGTTGGCTCATTGAACTCGTTTGGACATGTAGAAAATAGCTGAAGCAGCAGAGCTTCTGGTGCAATCGCACCTGCGAGGAACTAGCCACAGGGTGAGCTTGCAGAAGCGAGCCAACTACCGTAGAAGCGAAATAGAGTGGACTGCCCAGTGGTCGCAGAAGCGAGGAAGGGACCGCATCTGTGAAGGTGCAGATGCGAGGAAGTTGATCACAGAAGCGGGAGGGTGTGCAGGTGCGGCGTTCGTGCCGTAGAAGCGGGATCGCAAAAGCGAGAAGAGCAGACCTGATCATGGTCCGCATCTGCGAGGCTTTGTCCGCATAAGTGGAGCCGCAGAAGCGGGCGATGTTCCGCAGAAGCAAAAATCGCTGGGGCAGAGAGGTTCATTTAAGACGGGACTTAGGTCATTTTGGCTCATTTATTTCACTTATTGGGTGATTTTTGGAGCTTCTTAGAGAGGGGTTTTCACCTAGCTATTGAAGGTAAGTAATTTCTATCCAATGCAAGTTAAATACATAGATTATGGGTAGATTGTAATATGAAAAATTATGAAAATTATGGGTTTAGTTGAAAAAACTAGGTTTTAATAAAAATGAGATTTAACCACGAAAATGATTATGGAATTGGGTAAAAATTATATAATCGGATTGTGACAATATCTGCGAGGCTTTGGCGGGTTACTTGACCGTTGATAAAAATTGTGCTTCTTTGTGTATTAGCCTTGTAATAGCTTTTAAATCGGATGTTCATAAAGTATCTTTTCTTCTTGTGGAGCGGGCCGAACGCCTCGGCAGTAGAATAGATGCATCTATGAATCGTGCCACTCGACCCTCGGCAGTGTACACATTATTCTGAATCGGGTCGTACGACCTCGGCATAAATCGTGCGTGATAATACTCGGAGCCTAATTATACTTGATATTATTTTATGGCATGAGAGGTTATAATTATTTAATGCCATAAATTGACTTGGAATTTACTATTAGTGAAAGATTTATTTGTTCACTGCTTGTTATTGAGTTATTATTATTATTTACATCACCCATGCTTATTTAGAATTTCTGTATTTTATTATTAGCCCATAGTAAGTGTCGATGTCGACCCCTCGTCACTATTTCTTCGAGGTTAGACTATATACTTATTTGATACAGGTTGTTAATGTACGCACGCTATACTTTTGCATAAATCTTACAGGATCTGAGGCAGGTGCATCTGACAGATATACCGGCGCGCACCCCCGATACCCCGAGGCTTAGTGGTGAGTTGCTCTTCTGAGTCCGTTCAGCAGCACCCAGAGTCTCTTTTTTGTATTACTTTCTATCTACTCTATTTCAGATAATAGTTTAGTATTTTTGTATATTCTACTAGTAGCTCATACGCTTTTGACACCAGGTCTTGAAATTTTACTAGTAGACATTTGAAAGTTTTTGAGTATTTATTTCACCACACTTGTTCTCATATTTGTTTACACTTTATTATATTAAAATTTTCATATTTTACTTAATAAATAAAAATCAACTATTTTAAAATTGTTTAAAGAATAAATACATGGCTAGTTCACCGTTGGCTTTCCTAGCGGCGACGTTGGGAGCTATCACGACCTATAGGTGAAAATTGAATTGTGACAACATGGTATCAGAGCACTAGGTTCACGTAGGTCTCACAAGTTGTGAGTAGGCTATAGAATCTTGTGGATCGGTGCAGAGATGTATGTACTTATCTTCGAGAGGCTATAGGGTATTAGGAAACCACTCTTTCTTTATCTCCTATCGTGCAGTTGATGTTATGCAAAGTATCTTTCTCTTATTCTCTCACAGATAGTGAGAACATGCGCGGCATATGTACCTAATCATGGAGGAGCTACTCCCTCTGTTGCTAGAGGCCGAGGGAGGGCTCCAACTCGTGGTAGAGGACAAGGGCATCCAAGAGTTTCTCTAGTTATTCCACCAGTGGATCCAGTAGAGGATCCTATTATTGAGGAGCAGGGTGAGGTACCTGCAGTGGAGCCAGTCCCGGTGGATTGCATGTCTGCACCGGGATTCCAGGAGGTCATGGGCCATATGCTATGGTTGATAGATTCTATGACTCATACTGGTTTATTTCCAGCAAACCCAGCCACATCTCAGGTGGGAGGGGGAGCACATACCCCTACCACTCAAGCTCCAGGGCATGCAGCTACCGTATATCAGACCCTGGGCGCACTACATGTGGGCGAAGCTTAGCCAGTTGTAGCAGTTATACGTGAGCCCAGACCAGCTACGGTCGGCGATCCGAAGCTATTGGACAGATGGATCAGGCTACATCCTCCTGTCTTTGGAGGTGAGCGACACGAGGACCCCTAGGACTTTATTGATCAGTGCAGCGACAGACTGAACAACATTAGGATATTGGAGTCCCACAGAGTGGACTTTACCACCTTTCAGCTGGAGGGCAGGGCCCGTAGATGGTGGCAGTCCTATCTTCTCGGCAGACCAGCAGGTTCTCCTCCCATGACTTGGGACCAGTTCATACGCCTCTTCCTAGACAGATATATTCCACCCTCTTAGAGGGAATAGTTGCGATTTTAGTTCGAGCAGCTCCAGCAGGGCCAGATGTCGGTGACTAACTATAAGGAGAGATTCTCTAAGTTGTCTCGCCATGCACTTATGATACTCCCTAGCGATGTAGAGAGAGTCCGGAGGTTTGTTGTAGGTTTGCACTCTGGTATTCAGGCTACTATCTCCCGAGAGGTTGAGATGGGTACTTCGTACGAGCTAGTTGTAGAGATAGCTCGGAGGATCGAGGGTGTCCGTCAGTGTAGCCGAGAGCAGGCGATGAGGGATAAGCGGTTTCGATATTCTGTAGAGTGCAGTGGTGCCCCGGCTGGGGGCAAGGGTCAGTTTGTGAGGGGTCAGTCTAGCAGGACCACATATCCAGCACCGCCACCTCCTCGGGGTGCTCCAGTGCGGCCTCATTTTGGTTCCATTCCAGAGAGCTCCTACCGTACCCCAGCTATTCAGGGTTCCTCCAATGGGCCTTCAGGCTATCAGGGTCAGACTCCAGGTCAGCAGTCTACCGTATTGAGGGGTTGTTTCGAGTGCGGGGACCTTGGTCATGTGAGGAGGTTCTGCCCCAGGCTTCAGGGCAAGGCAGTGCAGCAGGGTCAGCAGCCTATGATTACAGCACCAGCTGCCACACCAGTCGTCCGGCCGCCCAGAGGCAGAGGGTAGGTGGGTAGGGGTCGTCCTAGAGGTGAAGGCTAGCCAGGTGGTGCTCCATCCAGGTTTTATGCCTTTCCAGCTATACCATATGCAGTATCCTCAGATGTCGTGATCACACGTATTATTTCTGTCTGCGGTAGGAATGCTTCGGTACTATTTGATCCAGGGTCTACATATTCATATGTTTCATCTCTTTTTGCTCATTTTCTGGGTGTTCCTCGCAAGTCCTTGTGTACTCATGTTTATGTGTCCACCTCAGTAGGTGATTCTGTTATTGTAGATTAGGTCTATCAGTCATATATCGTGACTTTCTGTGATTATGAGACTATAGCGGATCTTCTGTTGCTTGATATGACTGAGTTTGAGGTCATCCTGGACATGGATTGGTTGTCTCCATATCACGCAATCCTTGATTTCCATGCCAAGGCTGTTACCTTGGTGATGTCGGAGCTTCCTAGATTGGTGTGGAAGGGTTCGACTATCAGTGCATCAAGTCAGGCTATCTCCTTTCAGAAGGCTCGGCGGTTTGGCTTATCTAGCTTATGTTTGGGATACTACTGCAGAGACTCCAACAATTGATTCACTGCCTATGGATCGGGAGTTCTCCGATGTGATTCCTTCTGATCTTAAAGGCATGCCACCGGATCATGATATCGATTTCTGTATTGATTTGGCTCTAGGTTCCCAGTCTATCTCCATTCCACCGTACTGTATGGCTCCGAAGGAGTTGAATGAGTTGAAACTACAGCTTGAAAGTTGATAGCAAAGGGGTTCGTTAGACCGAGTGTGTCACCTTGGGGTGCACCGGTGTTATTCGTGAAGAAGAAAGATAGAACTATGCGGATGTGCATTGATTACCGCCAGTTGAACAAAGTTACCATTAAGAACAAGTACCCATTGTACCGTATTGATGATTTGTTTGACCAGTTGCAGGGTGACAGGGTGTTCTCTAAGATTGACTTGAGATCGGGGTACCATCAGTTGAAGATTCGCAATTCGGATGTTCTGATGACAGCTTTCTGGACTAGATATGGCCACTATGAGTTTCTAGTGATGTCCTTCGATTTGACTAACTCCCCGGTGGCGTTTATGGATTTGATGAACCGGGTGTTTAGTCCATGTATTGACTCGTTTGCCATTGTCTTCATTGATGACATTTTGATCTACTCGCGTATCATGGACGAGCACGAGCAGCATTTGAGAGTGGTGCTTCAGAGCTTGTGGGAACAGAAGTTATATGCTAATTTCTCCAAGTGTGAGTTTTGGTTAGATTCTGTAGCATTCTTGGGCATGTTGTATCAGGCGAGGGTATTAAGGTATATCCCAAGAAGATTGAGGCAATTCAAAGTTAGCCTCGTCCTACCACAGCAACCGAGATCAGGAGCTTCTTGGGGTTAGCAGGTTATTATCGTCGGTTTGTGGAGGGCTTCTCATCTATTGCAGCACCTTTGACTAGATTGACCCATAAGGGTGCTCCGTTCTGATGGTCTGATGATTGTGAGGCGAGCTTTCAGAAGCTCAAGACTGCCTTGACTTCAGCACCGGTGTTAGTGTTGCCTTCCGGTTCAAGGATGTATACTGTGTATTGCGATGCTTCACGTGTTAGCCTGGCTTGTGTATTAATGTAGGAGGGGCGATTTATTGCATATACTTCACGTCAGCTGAAGCCCCACAAGAAGAATTATCACGTATATGATTTGGAGTTAGCCGCGATAGTTCATGCTCTCAAGATCTGGAGGCATTACTTTTATGTGAGGTTTACACCGATCATCACAACTTGCAGCATTTATTCAAGCAGAGGGATATCAATTTGAGGTAGCGCAGGTGGCTTGAGTTACTAAAAGATTATGATATTACCATCATTTATCATACGGGCAAGGCGAATGTGGTCACGGATGCCTTGAGTAGAAAGGCGTAGAGTAAGGATAGTTTGGCATACATATCAGCAGAGGAGAGGCCATTAGCTTTGGACATTCGGTTCTTGGCTAACAGACTCGTGAGGTTGGATATTTCAGAGCCCAGGCGAGTTCTTGCATCCGTCGTCGCCCAGTCTTCACTATTTGAGCAGATCAAGGCTCGTCGGTACGATAACTTGCACTTATTTGTTCTCAGAGAGACGGTAATACAGGGTGGTGACAAGGAGGTTACTATCGGTTAGGATGGTGTTCTGCGACTCCAGAGCCATCTATGCATTCCTATTGTATATGGATTGAGGGAAAAGATTCTAGAGGAGGTGCATAGTTCTCGGTATGTTATCCATCCAGGTGCTATGAAGATGTATCGCGACCTGAGGCAACATTATTGGTGATGGCGGATGAATAAGGACATAGTTGAGTATGTAGCGAGGTGCCTAAATTGCCAGCAAGTTAAGTATGAGCATCATAGGCCAGGTGGCCTACTCCAACAGATGGTTATACCTAAGTGGAAATGGGAGTGCATTACTATGGACATTGTAGTTGGGTTGCCGCTGACCTTGAGGAAGTTTGATGCAGTTTGGGTCATTATCGACAGGTTGACCAAGTTGGCACACTTCATTCCGGTTGTGACCATGTATTCTTCAGAGAGATTGGCCAAGATTTACATTCCAGATATTGTTCAGTTGCATGGCATGCCTGTTTCCATCATATCAGATAGAGGCCCTCAGTGTACGTCGCATTTCTTGAGGGCAGTAAAAAGTGAGTTGGGGACTCGGGTAGAGCTCAGCACAGCCTTTCATCCGTAGGCTGACGGGCAGTCGGAGCGTACAATTTAGATCTTGGAGGATATTCTCAGAGCGTGTGTGATTGACTTTGGAGGGCAGTGGGATCAATTCTTGCCTTTGGCTGAGTTTGCTTACAACAACAGTTATCAGTCCAGCATCGAGATGGCCCCATTTGAGGCTTTATATGGTCGACGATGTCGTTCGCCCATCGGATGGTTTGAGCCCGGTGAGGCTAAGTTATATGGTACTGATTTGGTAAAGGATGCCTTGGAAAATGTAAAGTTGATTCAAGTGAAACTTCGCACATCACAGTCCTGACAGAAGAGTTACGTGGATCGGAAGGTGCGTGATTTATCATTTATGGTGGGCGAAAAGGTTTTTTTGAAGGTCTCGCCTATGAAGGGAATCATGAGGTTCGGGAAAAAGGTCAAGTTGATCCCAAGGCTTATAGGTCCATTTGAGGTGTTGAGACGAGTTGGGGAGGTTGCTTATAAGCTTGCTTTGCCTTTCAGTCTATCGGGAGTTCATCCAATCTTCCACGTGTCTATGCTCCGAAAGTATCATACCGACAGGTCGCATGTGTTAGACTACAACACGGTTCAGTTAGATGAGAGCCTGGGTTATGAGGAGGAGCCAGGTACCATTGTTGACAGGCAGGTTCGCCAGTTGAGGTCCAAGAAGATTTCTGCGGTAAAAGTTCAGTTGAGGGGGCAACCGGTCGAGGAGGTGACTTGGGAGACTGAAGAGGACATGCGAAGAAGATATTCAGGCTTATTCGGCACTCCAGGTACGATTCTAGATATGTTCTAGGATGAACGTTTGTTTAAGAGGTGGAGAATGTAATGGTCCGATCGGTTATTTTGATTTCTAGAACCTCGCTACCCTAAATAAGACTCACGTATGTGCTTTTACTATTTCATGACTTACGGGGATGGTTAGTTCGGGTTTGGAAGGGTTCGGATTGAAATCGAAACACTTAGTTCCTTATTATTGGCTTAAAAGGGTTAAGTTTGACTTGGGTCAACATCTTTAGTAAACGTCCTCGGAACTGAGATTTGAACAGTCCCAATAGGTTCGAATGATGATTTTGAACTTGGACGTGTGTTCGGATCGGGTTTTGGATGACCCGGGAGTGTTTCGACGCCTAAAGTTGAAAGTTGGCTCATTGAAGGTTTTAAAGTTCTTTAAATTTGATTTGAAGTAGGTTTTGGTGTTATCGAGGTTCATTTGGGATTTCGAGCCCGGTAATAGTTCCGTATAGTAATTTAAGACTTGCATGAAAAATTTGGTGTTATTCCGAGTAGTTCCGTACGAACTTATTGGTATGTTTGGGTGAGGCCTCAGGGGCCCCGGATGCCATTCGGACGATGCACGGAACTCGTTTGGACTTGGAGAAAATAGCTGAAGCAGTAGAGCATCTGATGCAATCGCACCTACGAGGAACTAGCCGCAGGCGCGATCTCGCTGAAGCAAGCCAACGACCGCAGAAGCGAAATGGAGTGGACTGCCCAGTGGTCGTAGAAGCGAGGAAGGTACTGCATCTGCGAAGGCGCAAATACGAGGAAGTTGATCGCAGAAGTGGAAGGGTGCACAGGTGCGGTGCTCGTGCCACAGAAGCGGGCTCGCAGAAGCGAGAAGTGCAGACCTGATCATGGTCCGCATCTGCGAGGCTTTGTCCGCATAAGTGGAGCCGCAGAAGCGGGCGATGTTCCGCAAAAGCAAAAATCGCTGGGCAGAGAGGTTCATTTAAGACGGGACTTAGGCCATTTTGGCTCATTTATTTCACTTTTTGGGTGATCTTTGGAGCTTCTTAGAGAGGGGTTTTCACCTAGCTATTGAAGGTAAGTAATTTCTATCCAATGCAAGTTAAATACATATATTATGGATAGATTGTAACATAAAAATTTATGAAAATTATGGGTTTAGTTGAAAAATTAGGTTTTGATAAAAATAGGATTTAACCACAAAAATAATTATGGAATTGGGTAAAAATTATATATTTGAGTTTGTGAGGTTATGGGTAACATTTATCTTCGAAAATATTTGGAATCCGGGCATGTGGGCCTGGGAGTGAATTTTAGGAATCTTCCAATTTGGGTTGGATAATTACTCTAATAGTTAAATTATGAACTTTTGAACATGTATTTATTTAATTTATATAATATTTGACTAGTTTTGGATTGTCCGGCACCGAGTTGAGACTTTAGAACGAATTATGGGTTGGAAAGTGAGCTTTTGAGATGAGGTAAGTCTCTTGCCTAACCTTGTGAGAGGGAATTTACCCCATAGGAGATTTAAATTACTGTTTGCTTCTAATTGTGGGGGCTATGTACGCATGAGGTGACGAGAATCCGTATGTAGCTACTAATTATATGTATGCCCGGGTTGTTTAGGACCCACATCATGAAATACTTGTAATGTTTGCACCCTACTTGTTAATTAAAGTGCCTAAATTATATTGAAACTTGATAGAGGAATTGCAAAAGACCGAATTTCACTTACTTGAGTTTTGGCAGGTTACTTGACTGTTAATAGAAATTGTACTTCTTTGTGTATTAGCCTTGTAATAGTTTTTAAATCGGATGTTCATAAAGTATCCTCTCTTCTTGTGGAGCGGGCCGAACGCCTCGGCAGTAGAATAGATGCATCTATGGTTCGTGCCGCTCGACCCTCGGTAATGTACACATTATTCTTGATCGGGTCGTACGACCTCGGCATAAATCGTGCGTGATAATACTCGGAACCTAATTATACTTGATATTATTTTATGGCTTGAGAGGTTATAATTATTTAATGCCAGAAATTGACTTAGGATTTACTACTAGTGAAAGAATTATTTATTCACGACTTGTTATTTAGTTATTATGATTATATACATCACCCATGCTTATTTAGAATTTCTGTATTTTATTGTTAGCCCATAGTAAGTGTCGATGTCGACCCCTCGTCACAACTTCTTCGAGGTTAGACTAGATACTTACTGGGTACAGGTTGTTTATGTACTCATCCTACACTTCTGCACAAATCGTGCAGGATCTGAGGCAGGTGCATTTGGCACACATACCGGCGCGCACCCCCGATACCTCGAGGCTTAGTGGTGAGCTGCTCTTCTGAGTCCATTCAGCAGCACCTGGAGTCTCTCTGTTGCATTACTTTCTGTCTACTCTATTTCAGACAGTAGTTTAGTATTTTTGTATATTCTACTAGTAGCTCATACACTTGTGACACCAGGTCTTGGAATTTTACTAATAGCCATTTTAAAGTTTTGAGTATTTATTTCACCACACTTGTTCTCATATTTATTTACACTTTATTATATTAAAATTTTCATCCTTTACTTAATAAATAAAAATCAACTATTTCGAAATTGTTAAAAGAATAAATATATGGCTAGTTCACCGTTCGCTTGCCTAGCGGCGACGTTGGGCGCCATCACGGTTTATAGGTGAAAATTGGGTTGTTACACTTTCATCCCTTGTTTTTAAAGACTAGACAGCTTAGTAAGACAAAGAAAATAAAGGAGAATATACAGCACCAGTTTGTTATAGGAATATAAAAAAAAAGAATATAAATACTAAAACGTAAATTAACCATTTGTCACCATCAATTACATTGGCTAAATAATTTTCATTTCAATAAAGATCATATACTTTATTACTATAAATATTCAATTTTTTAAATAATATTATCATAGTTAACTCATTTTTATCGCCTTAAATATGTGGAGGCCTAAACCATTGAGCGGGCAATGGTATATGAAGTCAGGCTTTGGCAGAGTTGAGCTTCGTACCCGTAAGCCTCAATGGGAGTTCTACAGGCAGATACCTAGTCTCATTTCTACTCTTAGTTATGCATGACGGGTTGGGCTTGGTCGGGCCCAAGACCAAATGATAAATATTGATGATTCTAGGTGTTGTTGACCCTATTATACGTGATTGGTATAGATTGACCTTTGGGAACGAATTATGGTGCTTTTGCAAGCAGGGGTAGTTTGGCAGGGGAATAAGTTATTCTGAAATTATAATGATGGGATTATAATATGAGAATTAAATAATAATAGAATTATTTAGTAAATATATTTTTAATGAAAAATAAATTGTTCATTGGACTAAAATGGGATATACAAGGTATAACACAAACATGTATTTAGTATATACTAGATAAGTTGTGACAAACTTTTATTTTTAATATGAACCTTGAATTGTTTATAAGACTTGAGAAAAGAACCTTGGAGAAGGGCATATTTGTCATTTTAATATTTATCCTGGGATTAATTAATTTCCAGATATCCCACCCTTAATGTAGGATAGATTAATATAATTATAGGATTAATCAATTTCGAGATTGTATGACCCAAAATTTAGATCTTGGTTCATACAATCAAATTTATAATGAAATAAAGTTAATCTTAGCCAATATTAATATCCATAAGATAGACCAAGCGTATTTATTGAAGATACCCCACGTGTATAGTTGAATAGAAATAAATGATACCAATAATGGTGCAATGAACGATTCGAGAATAAGGAAGATAACAATAAATAATAATAGATGGTATTCAAGTAAATAAACGGATATAAGTCACTCGATAAAAGGTAAGATTCTCCAATAATTCTTCTGACAATGATGGATAATGATAAGTCTTTTGATATTCGGTTCCTTATTGGATCGGGGAATAAAAGATAGATAAAGAATAAAAAGGTAAAATTTGTATGTATATGATAAAGGGAGAATCTTCAGAGAATGTCAATGTGCTGGTCTTTACAATGAATGTCAAGTCCCCTTCTATAGCTACATATCTTTCTATTTATAAGGGTACATGGGTCACAAAATCATAAATAGTACAACTAGGAGGAATATTCACTGAAATATTCTCTAGGGAACCACAATCCTTGAACTAGCCGTTATTGCTTTATTAAAAGGAGTGCTCGTCCTTTGTTGAGTCACTTCGACCCCGGCGATGACGCGTTATCTTCTCGTGACGTCGACCCTTTGAGGCCATGTCATTGTATCCTATTGACGACATGTGGCAGCCTTCGAAGGCTTTCTTTATGTCGACTTGGTCCACATGTAACATAGTAGTTTCTGTCCATACAGTTAGTCCCTCTGCTTGTTAAGGTCATCCTCGTGGGCGAGTTTAATGAGAGGATAACAGCGGTCGTGGTTGTTGTAAGAAACAGGAGACGTGGTATTTTATGGATCGCATATTTCAAATCTTAAACTTCCCGTGTGATATAGTGGAACTATTTTGTCAAGGAAAGGATGTGACGCCATGACATCATTCGTCATGATGATGTCTGTTCCCGACATGTTGCATCGATACACGCACGATTCCTGATTGGCTCTGCCATTTTGATTTTAGTGGAAATCATGATGAATCGTTTCGGGTTCGGTGCCTCTTCTCTATAAATAGGGCTTATTTTACCAGAACTCGAATTTTACTTTCTTTAGAATCACCTTCGAATTCTCTTCTCTTGAAAACTCATACTCTCTCGTTTCAATTTATGTGAACCTATTTCCTTTTTAGTCTGTGCCAAAAAGAATTACATATTTTCTTATTTGGAAATAATTTACCTTTATGTAATGATTTATAGCCGCACAAAATATATGTGCCTCATTTTACACCATAAGTTCAAAAGTCTTCTCTCTTTTCTTAAACTCTGTGCCCAGTCAAATGGGTTCACATAAATTGAAACGGAGGGAGTATGTGTTCTTCATACTTCTAATTTTCTTCTCCTAACCTTTCTCAACTTCCATAGCCATGTCGAACATCCCTTCTGATGTAAATGAGGAAAACCATCCCATTTCGTTGGTTGTTGTGTTTCCCATTCATGGGGAAGATACCATCTCCGCCGCTAAAGAGGAGGCTCTCCCTTTAGTGGAGGAGATCATCCCCCGTAATCCTGACGCTAAACCTGATCTTCAACGGATGTCGGAGGTGATGATTGAGAAATTTCAATCTTCGATGACGACCAAACGCTTGGCTAAATTCAAAGACAAATTTGGCCTTCACGACCACGTAGAGCTAATTCCTAATGATAACGATGAAGTACACATCCACCATCTTGGGTATTGTGCTCTTTATGCCTACCCACTCGCCATCGGCTACTCGTTCCCCCTCCTTTCATTGGTGGAGGAGTTTTGTCGTTACTATAAGGTTTGCCTTGCTCAGCTTGCCCCCAACGTTTACAAAGTGATCATGATACTATCAAAGTTTGCCAAACTGGCTGGAGTCGAGGTCTCGGTGCGGCATTTGGTGCATCTGTTAGCACCAAGCTTTTATTAAGGAATGATATTGAACCTTCGACATTATGGGGACAAATGCTTTGTAGTCAAAATAGATGATAAAGTTAGTCGGCAATTCTGGCTCGACTATTTCTTCATCAAGACTGAGGTTATCATGGACGATGTTACATGTTTCCCTAAGTCCTAGAACCACACTCATAAGTACTCGTACTTTTGCTTCTACCTTTTCAAATATTTGTTCATTTCGAGCTTGTCTAATAATCTTTCTTTTTCTGTATCTACTGATTGACCCCTTCAGTTGGTGACGTATCTCGCCGACTGGATTAAGCAAGTTGTGCCCTGTATTGTGGGGATTCGTAAGTGGCCGAGATTCTTTCATAAGTTCAAATTGGCCCTGCCCTTGATAGGTAATTTCATTCTTCTGGTCAGCGTCGTATTTGTATTTGTTTACATCGGTGTGCTTACCTTTTGTGTTTCCTCTAGGTTCTGTCAAGGGGGCTGGAAGAAGGAACAATGTGCATGTGCCTTCGTTCAGGAGGAGAAGGTTTTTCACACCTTTCGTCTCCGCCCCCATCTTAGCTATTGTGCCTGCTCCCCCTTCAGTTTCACTCGTCATCTAGGATGGGGAAGTCTCTCCATATGATGCGGACTTGAGGCCCCGCAAGAGGAAGGCCATGGAAGTAGAAGAAGGTGTGCCTACGGCAGTCGACTCATTTGAGGATGAGATCATGGTGCAGGAGACCTCAACGGTATTTCTTGGGGATGATGCTGGGGCGACCTCTGAGGTGCCTTAGCTAGAAGAGATCGATGTGGGCATGCTTTCGTGTCCCGAGGAGGAGACGGTAGCAGAGGGGGAATTTGGTGATAGTTATGTGCCTCTTGGGCAAGAGGAGGCCTCTTCTTCTAGGCCGGCTAGGGATGCTTCTCATGCTGATGGGGAAAAAGGCAAAGGTCTCGTTGAAGAGGGTGATTAGTCTGGTTCCGACATCGACCCTGCCGATCTTAAGATGATCAACGAGGGGACTACTCAGATCGAGGTTAGGGTAAAGATGGGCTCAAGAACTATCATGATTCCAATGGATCGTGACCTGCTAAAAAATACCGAGGACATGGTCAATGCCCTCGGTCCCCTCTGCTCCAAAGCCGAGCATGTGACTCTCAAAGAGCTGAGTGATGGTACCCTATCGAAGAGCATCGCCGACCTCGCTCTTAGGGTAAGTGTAGCCATTTCTCGTTCTTTCTTCTTTGCATTGACTTGCTTCTAAGTGTTAATTTTACTTTTCTTTGGTTTGTAGACTATCATTTTGGAGATTGAGAGTGTGCGAAGGGAGAAGAAGCGAAAAGAGATTTACCAGAAGCTGAAGGCTAAGTACCAGGAATTCTGTGAGAAGTACCAGGACGCTCAGAGGCAGCTTCACGAGGAGGGAGACATGCCGACCTTGAGTGAAGAGTTGAAGAAGAAAGACGAGGAGCTTATGGCAGCCATAGAGAGGTTCAGCATCCTCGAGGTAGCATTGAGGAGGAAAGAAGAGAGACTCGAATTGAGAAAGGGCGTGGAGGCCCAATGTAGTGATATCTAGAGATAGGTGGTTCAACTGCAAAGTTAGTTGAACGGATGCCAGCTTGAGATCGACGCTCTTAGGGTGGAAGCCGCTGAGAGGCAGCGGATGCTTGAGGAGGAGGAGTCCTCCCGAGCGGAGGCTCGAATGAGGGATATTGTTTTGGAGTTAGCAAACAAAACTCTCCATTCGAACAAGACAACATTTTATCAGCGGCCGAAGCTAAGGAAGACATGCGCGAGGAGAAAATTAGAGAGTTGGATAAGGAGAACTCCAAGCTGCTAGAGCAAGTTGCTACTGTTGAGGCCGACAATGCCCGATTGCTTAAGCGAGTTGCTGTTGTTGAGGCCGAGACAGCCGAATTGCTCGAGCGGCCCTCTATGTCTCATGCCTCTGAGTTTCCTGACATTCCTCGAGAGAGGCACGAGGACTGGATCCTCGCTGAATCCCGCTCGGACGTGATTTGTGAGTTGAACAAGATGGGCTTTATCTTTGAGATGGCCATTGAGGAGGCTCGAGTCAAAGCTCGTGAGGCCCGACTCGCCTGCGATTATGATCCCGCCACACCTCTGCCTGGTTCTGAGGAAGTCGATGAGTGTGGATCAGCTTGCGAATAGCGCTTGGTATGACACTGCTTATGGCTGAGGCGAGGAAGGAGAGGATGGTGGAGGTCAAGGAGACCACAACCATTTAATGTTTATTATTTTATTTTGTTTAACTTTTGTACTATACCTTTTATTGGCATCTTCGAACGCCTTTGTAAAAACCTTTTTCTATGAATACAAAGGTTCATTTTGGTTTCATATGTACCTTTTGTCTTTGTGCGTTCTTGTTTTTGTACTTGTGTTTTGCTTTTGCGTTTTCTTCATTGTTATCTTCCACTCGAGTTTAGGCTGAGGGCTGATAAGTGTTGTTCGAATGGGTTGAACATGCCGTTGAGTTAGGTCGAGTCCTAGGGCCGATAAGTGCAGTTCCAGTTGACCAAACATACCTTTTTGTTTAAGTCGTAGACGAGGGCTAATAAGAGTCGTTCGAGCTGTTCGAACGTTCCTTTGATTAAGTTGTGGTTGTGGGTTAATAGGAGTAGTTCGAGCTGGTCTAACTTTCCTTTCATTAAGTCGTGGCCGAGGGCCGATAGGAGTTGTTCGAGCTGGTCGAACTTACCTTTCATTAAGTCATGGACAAGGGCTAATAGGAGTTGTTCGAGCTGGTCAAACTTACCTTTCATTAAGTCATGGTCGAGGGACGATAGGCATTGTTCCAGCCGGTCAAACGTACCGTTTTGTTTAGTCGTGACCAGGGGCCGATTGGTGTTATTCGAGCTGGTCGAACGTACCGTTTTATTTAGTCGTGGTGAGGGGTCGATAGGTATTGTTCGAGCTGGTCGAACGTACTATTTTGTTAAGTCGTGGCAAGGGGTCGATAGGTGTTGTTCAAGTTGGTCAAACGTAACGTTTTAGGAGAGCAGTTTCAATGGACAAGTATCTTATTTACTTCGATTATCACTGCTTTGATTACATCGTTTCTCCCCTGAGGCAAGTTTTGGGTGTCGGCTGGCGTCCCAGTACTAGTATGTCTAGTCCCTTCATTGTTCGACTTGGAGATTCTTGAGGAGTCGGGTAAGTCTTTGCTACCTGACTATGAAAAGTGACCAAGTGGTCCTCCCTCTTCTAAAAATATGTATTAGCTATCACCATGTCATAATTTTTAGCAAAATCCAATAAACTGGTACCACCCTCGTTCCTAACTCCGAAACCGAAGCCGCCATGCACTTTGTCGTAACCCCTAGCAGTCTCCCCAATATGGCCATTAACGGCATCCGTGCTTTTCAAAGGCAATATCCTGACTCAAGCTCAGACAACTTGGTAAACCGAACCCGCTCTTGGGAGGGGGAAAACAGCTAGCAACGGCTGCTAATACCCAAGTTTTGGAGAAATAACCGGCTTGCTTACAAGTTTGCTAAGGATTGGCAGCAGCAAGCTGAGATTACTAAGGCTTAAACCTTGGAAATAAATCACCCCCTATGAAAAACTTCTTGGTGTGCGGGATACCACGCACAACCTCGTCCAAATCTTTCTATAAACGTCTTTTGACCTCGTCGTCCAAGCCCACTTGAGGCGTGTGAGCACTGATCAAGTTTAAAGAGAACCCAACCACTAGCTTAATAGTCAACCTATCATTCACCTTCCTAACATCCACCACTAACTCCCTCAGATCCCTACAACTAGAATACCTACCCCATTATTACCTGCAACACCTCTCGAATACCATAGTTTAAACCCGTTAACATTCCGAGCCTTCATTTCCACCCATCTAGTCTCCTGGAGACACGCTATATTAATCTCTCTCTTCTAGAGAATCTTCCCTGACTTTATAGACTTACCCGTCAGTGTGCTGATATTCTAGGACCCAACTCTCAGCCTAGTGGATCCCTTACCCACTTATCACCCTTGCTCTCCGCCCCGTTACCCACCCAAGGACATGATCCTGCTCTACCATTGCTCAAAATATAGTTGAATAGCTTAATTACTCACTTGCGAATGATTATTGATAACAAATTACGACACATAGGTACGTGTAATATTTATGAAATGCATTTTACATTAAATATTAAGTATTACTGAACTAAAGGTGGGTAGTAATATTTTAAAGAAGTTTATAAGAAAAATACAGGATATTTTAATTTACTTCTTTACACTATTTTAATTGGAGTATCTGGAATTTTATATTACGGCAAAGGGCCAAATATACCCCTCTACTTTCGAAAATGGTCTAAGAATACCCCTCATTATACTATTAGGTTATCTATACCCCTGCAGTCATACTTTGGGTTCAAATATACCCCTCATTTAAACGAAGGGACACTTGTCATTGTCCTGTTGGTCAATTCTAAATATCTCTTAATTAATTAAAACGACCAATTACCTATACCCGAAAAATATATATTGTTTTTAAAAACTGGAAAATAACTGAAATTATTTTACTAAAAACTGAAAAAAACGAAAATATTGTTTTTTCAGTTTTTACAAAACAACTGCTTTAGAAAAAGCTAAAAATTATTTTCTAAAATAATATTTTTGTAAAAACTGAAACAATAACTAAAAAGAAATTTTCTAAAGTAATGTTTTTGTAAAAACTGAAAAAATAAATATTTTCTTTTTTTTAGTTTTTAGTAAAAACTATTTTAGTTTTTTTCAGTTTTTAATTGCTCTAGAAAATTGCTTTTCATTTTGTTTCCAGTTTTTACAAAAATATTGTTTTAGAAAATATTTTTCAGTTTTTTCTAAAGCAATGTTTTTGTAAAAGCTGGAAAAAAAATATTTTCATTTTTTTCAGTTTTTAGTAAAAATAATTTCAGTGTTTTCCAGTTTTTACAAAAAAAAAATATTTTTTGATTATGGGTAATGAGTCTTTTTAATTAACTAGTTTTTGTGTACGTGCATTGCATGTGTGGCTCACGCTAATCAATAAAAAATATATTACCTCCATCTCAAATTATTTATCGTATTTTCTAAGAATAGTTGTCTCAAATTATTTGTCATTTTAGAAATTCAAGATAAAATAAATTATATTTCTTTCCATTTTACCCTTAATAATAATTATTCTTGACAATGGAGATAACAAATAAATAAAACAAATATTACATGAAGAGAGACTATATTTTAAGACATGAATAAGGGTAAAATACTCCAACTCCCTCCTAATTGATGTTTCTTAAGGGGTGGGTAAAAGAGAAACACAAGAGATAATTTGACACAGATAGAATATATAAGAAATACAAATTATTGAAAATAGCAGTTGACGCTAAAATAAGTGCAATAATTTCTTAAATGCTAAAACAATTAATGTTAAACCTTGACATATTAATTGCATCCAATATATTCTAAACTTACAAAGACGATAAAAGTATTTAAAATAAAAGAATTCTCATAATATTTATCATGATTGAAGAGAGATATGACGAGCGTTAACGGTCTAGATCACAAAATAAAAATAATAAAATTCTCTAACGACAATGTAAAAGATATATGGAGTTGTCATCTATTGTAACAAATGCAAAAGGAGAGAATAAATAAATTATATTATTTTATTTTATCTTTATTGCGTCAAGTCTGTATTATTTTAATTTGGCTCTTAATACTACATCATTGATTTTTTTTTTATTATTGTTTTAACCACAAATTGCTCGCTTTTTAAGCCAACTTTATGTACTCTAAGAGTTTTTTCAAGTTTATGTCTTTCTATTTAGAAAAGAATTGGCTGGCATTATTTTGTTAATTAGTTAATTCAAAACTTAAATTTTTGTTCTCAATAAGGAAATAATTTATTTTTTATTGATTCAAATTCTTGATATTGGCTCATCATCTCAATAAGAACTATTTTGTTATTTTATATTTTTGAATAATTGTATTTGCAGAATCATGAGTGCTACCAAATACTACTTTTCTAGTCTCTCTCGCCCCCTCTCTGTTTATCTTTTATATTTTCAAAATATTATATATCATTTGTTTTAATTATTGAGTGTTATTTTAAGATATTATACATAAAAATTTACTAAATAGAAAATTATTTTTTGTAGAGAAAAGTAGTTCAAATATATATGAACTATTATATTTCACATATAATAACATGAAAAGAATTACGATTACATTACATTATTCAAATAAAAAAATAATTTCTATAAGATAATAAAATAAATATTAATCGGTTTTAAAGTCCAATATAAAGATTTAACAAAACAATTAGGTGCAAGAAAGGGATAACTTCTAAAGTATTAACCACTTTTTTACACATAAATTTGCACCTTTTATCCATGATAAAGTTTTCTTGTTATATATTTCAAGATCTTGTGGTTGATATTTTTATAACTTTTACAAGAACAAAATTTGTAAAATAGTACTTTTACTCATCCTTCGTGGTTGATATTTTTCAACGTCTACAAGAACTAAACATGAAAAAATTATATTACTTATTTAAAGTCCTAAATATGAGACCTTTTAAATATTAGGCATAAAAGTTGAATGATCTATTAATTACTTTAATATCGTTAAAACACACATATTAGTTTACTTTTTTTTTCCTTAGAATTTGCATCTACTAAAAGTAATATGAAAGATTTATAAGTATTTTATAGAGTTTAAACAAGGAAAGAATTTATTTCTTGTAAAATACCAATTGATTTAAAGCCCTAAAATTTAGAACTTTTTACCTGCCTCAAATAAGGAAAGATTTAATAATCAAAATTTTAGACAATTTTAAAGTTCTAAATATTAGAAAATTAATTAAATGACTGTTTTATCCAATGTGAAATCTATTTTAAAGGGTAAAAAAGGCAAACGATATTTCGCTAAGGGGCTTCGTGCTTTTAATATAACTAGATTTAGTGTACGTGCGTTGCACGTGTATTATGCGTTATGCATTAAAGAGTGTATTTTAATTAGATAGAATAAGAATGAATTAGGTATAAAGGTAATTGATGATACAACAAGTATTTAAATGGTAAACTGTCTAAAATAATGCATATTAAATTGAATAAGAATGAATTAAGTGTAATAGCAATTGACGATGCAAAAAAAGTTATTACATTAAAGAAATAGTTGTATTCAGCGTGTAGACACTAAATTGAGTATTACAACGAAGCTTGGATGTGGTGATGTTGCTGGAACCATTAGCTAGACTGTTGGTACCCTCTTGATGTCATCTGTTGAACAATGTGATGTGCGCCAGGTAGAATGTTGCTTCAGTTGTTACTGGTAAGAGGAAGGCACCTCTAAAATATAACGGTATTGTCGATGCATTCAGCAAAACAACTCAGAATCTGCAAAAATAGATATAATTATATAGTTGCAATAAATGTAAAAATCATGTATAATATGTATAATTAAGTTGTGTATAGTAAAGGAAGTTTCATAAAATAGAAAATATTGTTTGACGAATAACAAAAGATCATCATACAATTACTATGCCAGAACAACAAATCAAACCAGATTCAATTGAGGTTTCACTTAGAGAATACACACATACAGATAACACATACATATACACGTGAGTGCATGAGAGTGCTAAAAGAGAACATGCAGACACAATTTCCTCAATACAATTCTTGTTTCATATAACTAATTGACATTCAATAATGAAATTATCGTTAACACTATTTACTATCCAAATATCATAAATCATATAAGAATAATAATATTTAGAGTGAATATTCACTGTAAACACATAATACCGCTACCTTAGGACATGTTTTATAATTTGTCACTTTGACTTTTGTTTCTATGATATATGCTATGTTATAGTGGTGAATCTTACCCAATATCTCTTTATAAATGATGTTCTTGGTATATGTTCCTTTTTTTCGCTTCGGCTGCTCGGTCATGACTAATACCTTTGTTGTTAACATAGATATTCCCCTTGAGAGTGCAACATATAGTTGTCCATGTGAGAATACGTGTTGCGGTAAGTACAATCCCACGTTAGGTATTGTTTGTCCTTGTGCTTTATTTATTGTCATCGAAAAGCATAGTCGTACTGGAAATTATTTTCTGATGAATTTGAAAGGGTAACCTTCATTTTCTGGAGGCGAAACTTGAATTCTGGGAATAAACACATGTTTGGAAGCATTTTCGCTCATCATTATTTCTGCATGGATGACGTTCTGGTCAAAGCCTCTACATATTATTCTTGTACCATTACATAAGCCATTTGCAGGTCCAAATTTCTTAGTAACATGATCGGAGCATTTTTCTTCAAAACCAACCTGTCAAGCAACAAATAATTATCTTTAAGCATAACAAGCAGAAGTTCAGGTTATGTGTTATGTATCATCCAAATTATTTCATAATACTCTACAGAGAAAGAGACATACTTTATTACAGTAACACTAAAATTACAGAGTCTAAGGATGAAGTAATGTTACTTTGTCTTTATTTCCTTGACAGTTACGAAGAATGTAACGGACAGAATATTTTAGAAATTATAGAAAAATCCAAAAAAAAAAAAAAAAACCGCCATTCACACAAACTCTAAAATATTCAACTAAATCTGCAATTCCAGATTGTAAAAATGAAGCTGCTGTATGTAATACTATATATTAACATAATTCCCAATTCTCAGAATGATCCACTGTTTTTGGTCTATCCTGAATGTTACATTTGCTATAAGTTTCGAATATTGACTTCAATAATAGAACTGAGTACTCGTAGAACTGAAAGAAACGCACGCAACTTTTGTGTAAACCTCTGAAGGAAAAATTGTATAAAGATGAATTTGCATGAGTGATGTGTAGCTATAATTCCATAGTTTCGTATATATGCTTTAATGATAAATTACACTTTATTTGTGCATTCCGGGTTTGACTAGGACCCGGCCCACACGTTTAGGGTTTCTTCTACACATATAAATAGATGTAAAACACCACTTGGAAGGGGGTTCTATCAGCAGCCACGTTTTTGGACAGCTAGAGGCAAGGAGAGCTGGAGGAATCACCTCTTGGGAGTTAGAATCATCTATTTCTACA